>CADDIJ020000211.1:0-193073 GCA_902809745.2 Tetradesmus lagerheimii
GTGTACCCTATTTCCGCATGACAAGGAGCAACCCACCTACAGGCCATTGTCAAGTGGGCAAGTGGGGCCCAGCCAGCCTGGCTCATCAAGGTAGCACAGGAGCTGGGGTACAGGTTGGAAGGCCTGCCCGTAGCCCACAATGCTACCGAGGACGAGGATAGTCACATACACAAACCGTGTGAGCACTGCACACAAAGGGCGGAGGCAGGGGAAGATGAGGTAATGCAATGCTCAGTCTGTGCGAGGATGTATCATAGCCACTGCCTGCCTAGAACATCCAGTAGGGGCAGAGCACCCAGGCCCACTGCACCATGCACCTCTAGCACACCACTGGAAACCTATATCTGCCAAGAATGCACAGCAAATCAATACACAAACACCTATCTGCCGGACGACCTGAAACTAGTCAAGGTGCAATGGGAGCCAACAGAGGAACCCATTGCAACGGTTGAAAAATACGGCCAACCGGTTGCAAAGCAACAACTGCAAGACATCCTTCAGTCCAGGGGCCAGCAGGAGCACAGACACACAGCTCCACCTACGGAACAGCAGCCGCCCAGCCGCCCAGCGCACACCCCAGCAGCTCTACCACAGGATAGACTGTATGACATCACTGTAGGTCAGCAGTGCAGGAGACAGCTAGTAATACATCCTAGCCCGATCAACCCGCACACAGATATTGCACCTACCAAGTCTGGCAAATTTGAAATGGTGATCAGGCCAGTGCTCATGCACAGAAAGGGCATGGAGCCCCACACGGTCTCGATGACATGCCTGTACCAACCAGATGGCCACTGCAAGTACACGCTGCCAGAGGACACAGCGGCAGCACTGTACCAACGGTTCCTGTACATGCAGGAGCACCATAGTGAGGTTATGAAAAAACTGAAAGCGGGGACATTTGCAGAGGAGGTACGCAAACTGCTAATGCGCTACTCCGAGTTGAGGGCAAGGTAGACTACACAGTGCAGCACGCCCATCAACGTGCTGCCCCTCAGGCCCTCCATCTGCTGCTGCAGAAATGCATAGTCTCTACCAAAGAACGTTTTGCATCCCCACTAAACGTAAGCCCACGCACGGCACAGTACTGGTCACTGCACAGGCAGGATCAAGTGTTTGGGGCAAACTGGGATGCATATAAGACCAAATGGAGCGGACTGTCAGTTGCAATGCCTGAATTTTCACAGCAGCAGGCTGAGCAGGCAGTGGTGTGGGCCATCAACTCCGCCATGCAAACCCAAGAACCCACCTTGACGGTACTCCTGCTCCCGAGCTACTCCAGTGACGGTAGATCCACGGCATACATGCGCTGGCTGGAAACGTACCCGGGACACTGCAAAACACTGATGACTGTTCCCAGTAGTCGCTTCAAGCTTGTAAAGCCGCCCAACGCGCCAGACTCCACCTCGGATAAGCTAAAGTGGAACATTCATATCATAGCGATAGGTAATGCAGCAGGATACAACGAGCATCTGCCGTACTGGAAAACTTCAGCGGAAGGGATCTGGAGAGTGCAATTCCGGGACGCAATGAACGCGCTACTGACAAACTCACACGACAACTATAATACTCTCCCAATGCAGCTACATGAGCACAGAGCGGACTGGTGGAACGCACCACCAGCCATGAAGAACGATCCAACACAGCCACCCAGCGACAATAAATTCGTTATGAAAGCGTCAACTAAGTTCTCCAAGAGGCCCCTAGATACAAATCGGATAGCTAGATCGGAGGACTTGCCCTCCCTCGTGACGCAAAACCCTGCAGCAGTGGGAGCATTACCAAGAGCAGTCAGGACAGCCAGGATAGTCCTCAAGCGGGCATACCCCGAAGTTCCAGCTTTGAAATACGACTGGAGAGATTTTATATACACGGATGGAAGCGTCCTCCCAGAGGACAGCCGGATTGAGCCAGGCATAGGAGCAGCAGTGTACATCCCTGCAAGCCCAGAGACAGGGCGGTCAGCTCGAACTATAGCAGTGGACTGCAAGTACGACAACGACCCCCAAAATCCGGCGTGTGTCAACACAATCAACAGAGCGGAACTGGCAGCAATTAAAGTGGCAGTGGAGGAAGCTGTAAGTACCAGCAGCACCGCCATCGAAGTACACATTGCTACAGATAGTCTGGCATCCATGTACCAAATACAAAAAGCCGTTGCCACCGTTGCCAGACCGCAGGACATGACTGAACACAGACACCTCCTGCTGATTCAACAAATTGTACAGCAAATCAAAGAATCAACATGCATTGTTCACCCATGGAAGGTCAAAAGCCACATAGGTATCATGGGTAACGAAGTGGCGGACCAAACAGCAGTTGCAGTGTCTAAAGGCGAGGCGAAAAGTATAGAAGCAGAATACAAGGCACTACCCGACGCCAGCAACAACAGGGGAGACATGTACTGGCTGTACACAACATCTGAGATCCAAAAGGAGGCAGCAGGTGGTGCACCCCCAACACGACCGCCACCTAAAGAAGACAAACAAAACCACCAAAGTGCATCCACTTCTATTCCAGAGCCAAACATGGCAGAATCATTGAAACACCGCATTCACAACCTGCGCAAGCTAGGCAGGTCCAATCAGGAATCTGTATACTTTAACAGCTGGCAATCACTAGCAGAAGACATAAGCCACAAGTACAGCCATGCATTCATGACCAGCACCGTCACCAAAGGGTACCAACGCAAACATGCCATTCAGTACAGATACGGGCTGCTGCCCACTTACAAACTACTAAAGA
This sequence comes from Tetradesmus lagerheimii, assembly GCA_902809745.2. Classification (NCBI taxonomy): domain Eukaryota; kingdom Viridiplantae; phylum Chlorophyta; class Chlorophyceae; order Sphaeropleales; family Scenedesmaceae; genus Tetradesmus; species Tetradesmus lagerheimii. The sequence continues at coordinate 2,746 of CADDIJ020000211.1, forward strand.
GGTATAAAAAGGCCGAACACAGCACATGCCCCCTGTGTGGACAGGAGGACGGTGGACAACATGCAGTCAGTGCGTGTAGCAAGCTGTCGGGAAGCGTCACAAAGCGGCACAACAATGCTGGAACGGCAATTGTCGAGGCCATATACGCCGGAAGCAAGGGTGGTGAACTGCTAACAGCAGATGTTGGTCTGAACAAAAGAAGGCAGGAAGAGGGACTGCCCTCCCTAAAGATACAGAAAAAGATAACCATAGAAATACTGCCACCATCCATGCCGCTAGCACTAAAACAACAATTAAAGGACTTAAGCATCCCGGATGCCCTACTATATCACCACGACGCCGACACCAACACCAGAAGGTACACTATTGTGGAAATCAAATACTGTAGAGACACAAAACCTGAAGACCAGGAAGCTAGGGCTACCGAACAGCTCAAAGCACTTGAGCAGGCCATAAAGAAATATGACCCTGCCGCCACGGTCAAATACTGCACCCTCATGTTAGGAGTTTCAGGAACCATCTACAACTCGTTTGTACAACAAATGCAAGACCACCTGGGAGTAGCTGGATCCCAACTAGACGGATTAGCTAGAAAACTACACATGATTGCAATTGAGGGGCTGAGCAACGTCTGGAAGCAAAGGCGGGCCCTGATAAACAACAAACTGGGAATCAAGCCCAGCATGCAGGCTGGCCGCAAACAGGGGAAGGAAGGCGCCCCCCAACACCGCAAAACAAAAAAACACAAGAGCTAAACCGCCGCCGGAGGCACCCCTACTGAGCTTTAGAGCCTGGAGGGGATGGTAGGGGGTGTGAAGACCATACGTCACGCACACCCCCTCCCTCAACGTACGCGGATGTTAAGTGTAACACATCTCGCGTAGACACTCACTCACTCACTGAAGGATGGCACTGGTGGCCTTGGGTCCTGTGCTCCAGATCTGTTGAACCCGGCGGGCAGCTTTGTTTTTGACATATGTAACAAATTGTCCCTTAGTAAAGTTGGTGGTGGTAGCAGTGTCAATGTCATATTCTGCTAGAAGCTTATCTACGTTCTGTTGCCAAGGGTTTAGATTGCCAGTCCATGCCTCGGCCACTTGACGCAGCAGGCGATCAGAGGACACCCTGCGGAGATGGTGCCAGTATGTCAAGGTGAAGATGTCACATGTAATGTGGGCAGGCATAATGCCAGCTCCTGCTGCAGACATTCAGTTTGTGTGTTAGGTGAGCAGTGATTGACGCGCTTTACAAGTTGCATTTGCCACTTGTCCAGGAATTTACGATTGATTAGTGTAGTATTTCCCCACACCTGCACAGCATAAGTTAGCACAGGTTGTACAACAGCACACACAGTTAGTTTGCGCAGGTGCCATGACATGCGGTTCTGGTTTAGGACGCCACGTTGTGCGTGCGCAGCAGCCTCAGCCTTTTCCTTTCTTACATTCAAGTGTTCATCCCATGTGCCTACATCAGAGATCCATGCACCTAAATAACGGTACGAGCGTACTTGAGGAACAGTAATGCTCCCCCACACGAAGGGGTCTGTTGGGGCAGGTCCATGCCTACCAGCCCGCTGCCTGGCAGCAGCTGTGCCACCCCAGACCACCATGACTGCTGTTTTAGATCCATCAGTGGACTTGACCCTAGCTTTCAGCCGCCACCGCGTAAGCGCTGTGCGGGCTGCATTGATAAGTGATTGCATTGCTTCATGCTAGTCTGCAAGGCCGACCATATCATCAGCGTACATAAGTGCAACGAGTTTCATTGCAGCAGCAGTTGTATCATTGTTAGGTAGGGGAACTCCTTGATGGCTTTCCCACACTTCTTTTAACACAGAGTCAACATAGATGTTGAACATAGTTGTCGCCAGCGTGTCTCCCTGCTCCCATCCCATCCCTGGCTGGAAGGGGGAAGAGAATGCGCCATTGTGTAACACAGCACTGGTGGGGCTATCAGTCATTTGTGCTAGAACTCTGAACAGTTTCCCTTGGATCCCTTTGTGCCACAGGTGCCATAGCAGACCTGGGCGCCAAGCACTGTCATAAGCCTTTTCAATATCAACAAACAACAAGTATGTGGTTATTTTTTGCTTCATACGGGCAGACAGGCACTGTGTTAGCATGAAAATGTTGTCAATGCCATTCCGATCAGGTCGGAAACCCTGTTGTGCATAATGTAATCCTTTGTTATCTTCAAGGAACCTGCATATACGAGCATTCAGCACCATGTTATACAGTTTGTCAATGGTTGAGCCAAGAGTGATTGGCCTGTAGTTGGCAGCAACAGCAGGATCATCTCGCTTGTATAGTGCTTTAATTAATCCAGGGGTCTGAGCTTTATGTTCAAGGTGAAACTGCATGTGAAAGAAGGCAGTGAGCGCGTGAGTTAGTGGTTGACCTGCATATTTCAATAATTCATTGTCTACGTCATCAAGCGGGCTTGGTGATTTCCAGTTGTGTAGGCGGGTACATTGGGCGTCAACTTCAGCAACAGTGATTGGGGCAGACATGTTATCAGCTGGGGTATGGCTTTCTAAACGGGTGTTGAAAAACACCGACAATCCCAGACACTATTGGTCTCACCGAAATTACCAGCAAACGAAGGACAGTGTTGCATCATGTGCCGCTGAGAGATGTGGTTTGAAGCTTGAACACCTGGCAGGGTATTGGTGGGTCTGTGGTGCAAGCTTTTTGTTGTACACATCTTCAGGCAGTGTTTTTGGTGCAATGGTGTGTGTTTTGCATGTGCTAAATCTGTTTGTTTGATGGCGTGCCTGGCGCCTTCCCTCGTGTGTGTTCTTACACGAGTGAGGTTTGATACAGTCCTATTCTGGTAGTGGAGAGTACCACTTTCTGTGGTGAAAGTATCCACATGTAACTTCTCTGTCTCTCTCTCTCTCTAAAAATTCATATGCGTCACCTTTCCTGAAGTGACTTTACCTGAATGTATTCAGTGCCTAGTCTAGGCTGAGCCTTGATGGGAAGGCTAGAGTACTATGTCAGACTCTCACCAGTCGTGGCAAAATGCCATGCAAGCACCACCATGGCATAGTGCTTCATACTAATCCAACATGCCATCATGGGCAAGTGCCTTGCGGTCAAAAGCTGCTTCATTATATATGAACCCAAGTGTGAAAGGTAAATATGGGTGAGGTTAGTTAGCTAGTTAGTTAGTTACACAGCCTATAGTGTTGGTATCCTTGTCATACAAATTAGTGTTCATGAAGAGAGAAATTATATTTGTAATTGAGCATGTACTGGATTTCTGTGGGGTGTGTACTGACTGGCTATCACTGCTCAACAACCGTTCAAAGTCGCTTGTCTGTTGCTAGTAAGTACTGTTACACATTGAGCGACGCGTTTCAGACTCTTCGTCCATCATCAGGCTATTTGTGTGAACAGCACTAGCGCAAACAAGTATGGGCTATCAGGCGCAACAGAACTGGCAGGGTTAGGTTTTAGGGTGAGGCCACAGGCTTTCAAACAGCCAGTGGCTCGAACCCTGCAACCATTCTGGGGAACATACATCATGAGAAACATGCAGGGTGAGGTATGTGTCAGGCCATCAAGTAGGACACCAAAGCTTGTGCCCGTGGATGTTTAGCAACCCAATATGGTATCACATTGCCAGCTCAGCTGCCACCTAGCTATAGCGGCAGTTCTCGCATGTGGTTAAACAGGAAGCTCAGAGCATTGCAGGGCAAAATTGCAACAGCATGGAGAGGTATCAAGGCCGGCCCTGCAAGGCATCAAAAGGTGATTGAACAGAACAACTCACGCTCAAGGGCTTACAGAAATCGAAAGCGGGTGCCGTCTCCGGTGAATTCACCTGATTCGAATCAGGCAAACCTTTGCACCGTGACCGGTGCAGTGTGATGCATTTGTGTTCCCTCTGACAATTGTTTCAGCGAGGTCAAGGTGGCGTAATGCACAAAACCTCAGGGTATACCAACCGGCATCAGTTTGTGAATTTGTTGCAAGGTAGCAGACGTCTGAAACACAAACTCTCCCGGGACACGCGAGAGGTTTTCAAGGTGTGCTTCCTGGGTCACAAACTGTGTTGTAGTTGGCTCAATATGAAAGCTTGCATGAGCCATGCAGTATCTGCTCTAGAGCATACTGAGCATGGCTACATAATCAACGGAGGGTACATCACAACAGTAGACTGGCATTGCTTTCCACACCAAGGGCGGCCACTTTTTTTGCAGAAATTAAACGCCATGCATTCGGTTTCAGCAAAAAAATCCCCGGCGTATTGTAGAGCCTAGCAATGGCCACTGTGGATATTGAGTCAACACCGAATGACATCTGCACAACGGCCAACACCAACCTGACACGAATTCAGACCCTTTGCCAAGCTTTGAATTGCCCGTGTATGAAGCTCTGCTTACGCGAGTACTTTGACAAAGGCCGCGCAATGCAACTGCTCAAGGCCCCTGCCGGGGTGCTTAGTGATGACCACAGGCAAAAACTAAAGCGCTTCTTGAAACAAGCAAAGCGAGACCCAGCAGATGGCAGGTGGTGTGTTGATACCAGTTACGATTTTAGCACGAAAAGGTCCCCGGCATGCAAAGAGCAAGGCCTAGGCAGAATTTACGCAGATAACAGTGTTGGTCAATTGCCCACCGACATTCGGAACTACATTGTGACAGATGTGCTTGATGTTGACGTGAAAATGTCCCACCCCACTATGTTGTTGTACGAATGCAAGGAGGCTGGCATAGAGTGGATGGCAAACTGCTTAAAAGAATATGTGGAGTCTCGTGACCACGTACTGAAAGGTATTGGGCAAGACTATGGGTTGCAAACCTACAAAGAACAAAAGCAAGCTGTAAATGTTGCACTAAACGGCGGTTCCCCCCTCCAGCCAAAAACACTCAGGGAACCAACTTCCTGCATCGGTTGCATAGAGAAGCCAAGCTGATTGGGACTAGCCTCATGAATGATCCCAAGTATGCGCCTCAAGCAGCCTTGGCAAAGACCATGAAGGGCCGTGTCAGCTTTTTGCACTTTGTCATGACTCACAAAGGACTAGAGGTTCTGGTTGAGATAGCTTTCTCTCTTCATGACCACTAATTTGTATGACAAGGATACCAACACTATAGGCTGTGTAACTAACTAACTAGCTGCCTCATTTCTCCGCAGGGGCCACTATGTGCGCAGCTTAATTTATGACGGTGTGCATGTGGAGCGACCGCGACAGGGGTCTAATGACAATTTGTCCTTAAGAAATGCTCAAGCAAGTGGAGGGAGATGTGCTAGCAAACACAGGGTGCTCCATCAAGCTTGTTGTTAAAGCAATGGAATCGTGCTTCACCAAACAACATGTTGGAGATGATGAACAACTGATAGATGATGATTTTGCAGCAGAAACGTTTGTGGGCGCATACGGAACAGAGAATTTCAGGCTGTGTGAGTGCTCAATATACCTCTTCAATAAAAAAAACCGGCCAGTGGGACAACTCACAGCGGACTATGCAAGCAGCTGTTCATACCCACAAAAAACAGCTTGTGCTTTCACACGGTGATGACACACCTGTGTTTAACTATGGGGGGGATGCTACCCGTGTGTCCAAAATGCTGAGCATGGTACCCAATCACGTTGAAGAAGATAACACATTCTTCCTGACAAACATCAACACAAGCCAAGGGAAATTGTTGTTTGCAGATGGCATTGATGACTTTGAAACCGACTCCTTTACAGAAGGGTTTGACCCAGCGGTTATCTTCCGTGGCCGCATTGCCCGCTCATTCAACCGCAACCCAGACCCTGAAATTAAAAAAGGGGTCCACAAGTTTATGTTTGAGGACCCATACACAAAGCAACAACTAGATGAGCATGTCCCTTTATGCGAGCAGATTGCCTATGCCCGTGCTTTGTGGGGGGATTATCTGGCGCGCAAGTTTTACTTTCTGGTTGGTGGCACATCAACGGGCAAAGGGGTCAGGACCATGGCCTTAAAACAGTCGTGCGGGTCGTTTGTTGGGGAGTTCAACATCAAAAACTTTGCATACAATCCTAACAACGGATCAGATGATGCTAAAGATCTGTCATGGCTGCTGCCCATTGTGCTCACCCGCATTGCCCTATCTAATGAGGCTAGGTCCCAGAATACTGTGTTATGTGGTGCACTTATCAAACAAGTGGTCAGTGGCGGCGATACGCTGACTATGCGGCGCAATAACCAAGATGAAAGCCAGCACATCAACACCAGCAGTCTATTCATGATGTGCAACGACGTACCAACCGTAACACCCTGCGATGATGCATACCTGGACCGGAACGGAGGTGTATTTGAGATGCAAGTGGCATTCGTTGAGAAGCCTAACCCATTCAGGCCAGACAGGGAGAAGCCTCGTGTCAAGGATCTCAAGGACAAGTTCACCAAGCCCGAATACCAGGATGCATTCCTGAGTATCTTGCTTGATGCCTACCAACAGTACAAGGCCAACAATCAGGTGCACCACTTACCCGCAAGTGTGCGAAAAGCTATGGAGCAGTGGGTCTCACTGGATGCCCTTGAGGCCTTGCTTGAGATTGAATATGAGACTCACATGGACGACCAAGGCAAACCAGTAGAATCTGAGTACGTCCCTTATGAAGAGATAGACCGCAAGCTCCGTATAGAGGGTGTAGGACCGGAGAAAAAGAATGTTCATATGTCACAACGCAAACTTGCCATGGAGCTGACAAGGTTGGGATACACATCAGACACAAAGCGGCCAAAAAATTCCAGCACTAAAAGAGCTTGCAAAGTCAGGCTTGGTTTGCGGCGCAAGCCTGTAGAGGATAACTCTGAAGCGGCTTAGTTAGTTATTTAGTTAGTTACACAGCCTATAGTGTTGGTATCCTTGTCATACAAATAAGTGTTCATGAATAGCGGCTTATGCATTCTCTCAACTTCAACATGATGATAATGGTGGGTTTTGATTGCAACCGCTGAAAGTTGAACACAGTGCGTGATGCTGCCTTGAAGCGATAGCAACAATCATTAACAGCAAATTGTCAGGTAAATGGAGGGTTTGTTACCGTTGTTACCGTGTGTTACCGTGACCCAACCGCCACGGTAACAAGCAAGTGTCAGACTTGTTGGGTCATCAGCAGGGGGCTGTAAACATGAATGTTACTGTGTCACTGTTGACCATTGTATGTCACCTGTCTCAGACATGACCCTTATGCCAGTGAAATGTGACATGTCTTGTAAGAAACATGTTGTCAGCAGTACGGTAACAGACACTACGGTAACAAAATGTAAGACCAAAACCCTGAAGTAAATGGAGGGTTTGTTACCGTTGTTACCGTGTGTTACCGTGACCCAACCGCCACGGTAACAAGCAAGTGTCAGACTTGTTGGGTCATCAGCAGGGGGCTGTAAACATGAATGTTACTGTGTCACTGTTGACCATTGTATGTCACCTGTCTCAGACATGACCCTCATGCCAGTGAAATGTGACATGTCTTGTAAGAAACATGTTGTCAGCAGTACGGTAACAGACACTACGGTAACAAAATGTAAGACCAAAACCCTGAAGTAAATGGAGGGTTTGTTACCGTTGTTACCGTGTGTTACCGTGACCCAACCGCCACGGTAACAAGCAAGTCAGACTTGTTGGGTCATCAGAGGGGGCTGTAAACATGAATGTTACTGTGTCACTGTTGACCATTGTATCTCACCTGTCTCAGACATGACCCTTATGCCAGTGAAATGTGACATGTCTTGTAAGAAAACATGTTGTCAGCAGTACGGTAACAGACACTACGGTAACAAATGTAAGACCAAAACCCTGAAGTAAATGGAGGGTTTGTTACCGTTGTTACCGTGTGTTACCGTGACCCAACTGCCACGGTAACAAGCAAGTTTCAGACTTGTTGGGTCATCAGCAAGGGGGCTGTAAACATGAATGTTACTGTGTCACTGTTGACCATTGTATGTCACCTGTCTCAGACATGACCCTTATGCCAGTGAAATGTGACATGTCTTGTAAGAAACATGTTGTCAGCAGTACGGTAACAGACACTACGGTAACAAAATGTAAGACCAAAACCCTGAAGTAAATGGAGGGTTTGTTACCGTTGTTACCGTGTGTTACCGTGACCCAACTGCCACGGTAACAAGCAAGTTTCAGACTTGTTGGGTCATCAGCAGGGGGCTGTAAACATGAATGTTACTGTGTCACTGTTGACCATTGTATGTCACCTGTCTCAGACATGACCCTCATGCCAGTGAAATGTGACATGTCTTGTAAGAAACATGTTGTCAGCAGTACGGTAACAGACACTACGGTAACAAAATGTAAGACCAAAACCCTGAAGTAAATGGAGGGTTTGTTACCGTTGTTACCGTGTGTTACCGTGACCCAACCGCCACGGTAACAAGCAAGTTTCAGACTTGTTGGATCATCAGTAAGGGGCTGTAAACATGAATGTTACTGTGTCACTGTTGACCATTGTATCTCACCAGTCTCAGACATGACCCTTATGCCAGTGAAATGTGACATGTCTTGTAAGAAAACATGTTGTCAGCAGTACGGTAACAGACACTACGGTAACAAATGTAAGACCAAAACCCTGAAGTAAATGGAGGGTTTGTTACCGTTGTTACCTTGTGTTACCGTGACCCAACCGCCACGGTAACAAGCAAGTGTCAGACTTGTTGGGTCATCAGCAGGGGGCTGTAAACATGAATGTTACTGTGTCACTGTTGACCATTGTATCTCACCAGTCTCAGTCATGACCCTTATCATGGCATGGCATGCACTAATCGCTTTTTCATAACCTGTGGTGTGGTGCATGTGGAAGTGTGGAAGCCAGCAACAGACTATGTGACTAACTTGTCTCAGAGACAACATAATGATTATTATTGGTGAAAGAAATGGATGGACCAGTACAGGCTGCTCAACCTCTCTAGAGGGGCAGGCGGTTGCACTGGCCATGCCTTGGCATGGTCTCTATGCCCTGACCTGCCCTTTCCTGCCATCTGGCACATGTTATGACAGTGATAGGTATCCTATACAGTGTTGTCTTCTGCTATATGCTAATGACTGACACACTTCCCCACTTGACCACATAAAGATGAAGTGACCTGCCATGGCATGCAACAACTGGCTCCACATATTGGTAATTTTCCACACTGTGTGGTGTGGTGTAGGTGGTAGTGTGGAAGCCAGCAACAAACTGTGACACAAAACTTTGAAGGTGAAAGGAATGGACCAGTATGTATTGTACAAGTTGCTAAAAATCTCCGAGAGTCTTGAAGAGGCGCTGACTTGGAAGCAACTGCACTGGTGACCGTCTTCCGCTCCTAAGGGGCGCGGGGCCGATGGCGTTGATGCTATGGCTTAATGGGTAACATGATGATGATGATGACTGGTGACCGTCACCAGTGACTGGAGCCCATGTTCAAGGGTCTCATCACCAGCTGGCACCTGTTATGCTAGGTATAGGTATCCTAATAGGATAGTATACAGTGTTGCCTTCTGCTGTATGCTAATGACTGACACACTTCCCCACTTGACCACATAAACATGAAGTGACCTGCCATGGCAAGCAACAACTGCCTCCACTAGAGAGATATGTGACATATTGGTAGTTTTTCCACACTGTGTGGTGGGTGCAGGTGGAAGTGTGGAAGCCAGCAACAAACACAGTGTGAGAAAAAACTTTGAAAGTGAAGGAAAGGACCAATATGTATTGTACAAGCTGCTAAACATCTCCGAGAGTCTTGAAGAGGCGCTGACTTGGAAGCAACTGCACTGGTGACACTGGGGCCCAGGTTCAAGGGTCTCATCACCTGCCAGCTGGCACCTGTTATGCGAGGGTTAGGTGCCCTATACAGTAGGCTACCCTACAGTGTTGCATTCTGTTGTATGCTACTGACTCACACACTTCCCCACTTGACCACATAAACATGAAATGATTTGCCATCATACTATGACAACATGGCATGCACCAACTGCCCTTTCATACCCTGTGGTGTGGTGCATGTGGAAGTGTCGAAGCTAACAGCGGACTATGTGACTCAGCTGTTCTGATATGCCTCAGACAGACACATCATGATTATTATTGGTGAAAGGAATGGATGGACCATTATCATAATCAGCCTATGATAGGCTGCTCAACCTCTCAAGAAGCGCAGGTGGTTGCACTGACCATGTCATGTCATGGTCACAATGCCCTGACCTGCCTTTGACGTGCCAGCTGCCACCTGTTATACCAGGGATAGGTATTCTATACAATGTTGCCTTCTGTTGTATGCTACTGACTTACACACTCCCCCACTTGGCCACATGTACACATACTCACCTGCCATCATAGCATGGCATGCACCAACTGCCCTTTCATACCCTGTGGTGTGGTGCATGTGGAAGTGTGGAAGCCAACACCAGACTGTTTGAGGCGACAATAGTCTCTGGTTGAAAGAGATGGGCTGCCACTCTTCGATGATCATCATGACGGCCATCGATGGCCGTGGACACCTTTTCAGGGTGGCTAAGCGTGTCTCAGACCATTAAACCTGAAATGCTGCACAGACCCTACACCAGCAATATTGCCAGCAACTGCTGCATCAAGCCAGGGTACATACTATGTACCCTATCTCTGCGCAGGAAATGCTGCACAGACCCATCACCAACAAGATTGCCGGTAACTGCTGCATCAAGCCAGGGTACATACTATGCGAAGAATGTCTATGACAAAACTATCAAGCAAAAATCACACCACCACAACATCATCACAATGGACCAACACCTGGTGTGGCAGCAACATTGTTGCTATGATAGCATGTGGTGGGGGCAGGTAGAAGTGTGGAAGTCACCAGCAGACTGTATGAGACAATATTGTGCATGCAAAAGGACTAGGACCCTGGCACATGCAGTATAGTCTCCCAATCTGCTGGCACATGTTATGTCAGGGTTAGGTGCCCTATACAGGGAGTGGTATGTTGTATGCTTCTGACTCACACACTTCCTCACTAGACCACATATGCACTATATAGGCACTTGGCATGGCATGCAACAGCTGGCACATGTTGACATAGCATGTGGTGTGGTTCACGGGGAAGTGTGGAAGCCAGCAGCAGACTATATGAGACAATATTGTGCATGCAAAAGGACTGGGACCCTGACACAGGCTGTATGGTCTCCCAACCTGCCCAGCTGGCACATGTTATGTCAGGGGTAGGTGCCCTATATATGACAAAAAGAGAGATAGCCAGCCAGTGCAACATGAAAGCAGATGCAAATTCACATACAATACAAAGCATTTGCTTCAATCTATAGGGCCGCCACTCAAAAGAAGACTCCACTGACTTGTACCATCCATCCGGTGTGCGCATTACCTGAAAACAAGACGAAATGTATATGCAGTGGTATGTTGTATGCTTCTGACTCACACACTTCCCCACTACACCATATACATTACATTACATTACATACTCCACCCAACAAGGAGTGGGAACCCCATTAGGAGCCAACGAGAGGCTCATAGGGGGAGGGACACTCGAAGAAAACATCATCATCATCATCATCATCATCGTCATCAACAACATTCTCAGAAAGAGAAGAAACTACCGAGAAGAACTCATCAACATCCTCAATCACCTGAGCAATCGATTTAGAAGACAACAGAGACTCAGGATCGGTATCTGGTTGACACCGCATCAGATAGCAACAGTGCACAAAGGCAGCTACCAAAGCAGGACGCTGCTGCATGAAAGCGGCCATATCTGGCCCTGCAGGGTGACATGAAGTAATATTAGTCCACGTCTGAGACGAACCACCAAAGGGCTCGAATAGCATAGCAAAACGCTCACGGACAGGCGCATAGAAAGGACACTCAAATATCATGTGGAACTCATCCTCGACTTGCCCAGAGGAACACCCGGGGCGCAGACAGACACGCTCATCACGTGGGATAGGTGGGCGTTGCCACCGACCACTACACACACGCAAATCATGAGCACCCAAACGAAAACGAGTCAGAGACCCCACATGCTCCATGTTAAGCCCAGCAGTGCGTAACACATACTTAGGGCACCAGGCAGCAGGACGAGCTGACCGCATATCGTCATAGGAACAAGCTGCAAACCACCTCTCATAAGTACAGAAAACGCCACAACCACTAGCAGCATCACGTGACATAACATGTAGGAACCTGGCATGGTATGCAACAATGGCCACATGTTGACAGACCATGTGGTGTGGTTCAGGGGGAAGTGTGGAAGCCAGCAGCCTGCTATGCAGCATACTGTTTGAAACAATACTTTGTAGGTGGAAATGGGGCTAACACGGATCTGGGACCTGTCAAAGGTTTTGAGAGGGTAAAGCCGGGTTGATTGGAATGGGCCATCGCGGATAATGACATCAGCAATGTAAGTTACCAAGGGCCTTCTAGGCCCGCCTTGCCTCACAACCACGCTTGGTTCATGCAAAAGCCTCTGGGAAAAGGATTTGCATACCCTGCACCCTGTTAGACAAGCCAGCACCATCAACAGTGCAGCCACGCTTGATCCTTGCTTTGCACTCGAGAAAGGATGCGACACACTTCAAAGCATTCTCGAACCTGTCCCACTTGCCATTGCTGCAATTATGCTGCATGCCACATTCCAGCCAGGCTGGCTTTTGCATCATGCCCTTTGACTCCACGTGCTGCCGCAATAGCTCCATGGGCTTCTGCAGTGCTTCCTTCAAAGGCTCACTGCCTTCTTTGCGTCGATACCCTTCCGCAGCTCCATCTGCCACCCAGTAGTGAAGATGCTTGGAGGACCTCACATTTCTGCACACTATCAGCTCGTAATTCTGGCGTTGGTCGCACCTGTCAAACACACACCGGTACAGCACAATCAGCCCCAATTCTCCCTGGAACAATGCGTGGTTACAGATGGAGTCCAGGTCTTCACGTGTGATGAAGGAGAGGTCAGGGTCGTTGTAGGACCTCCTGGCTTGGGCTGCAGTAGCGTGCTCAGGTGTTGCGTCACTAGTACCCTCAGGCTGAGACTGATCATTATTGGGTGGTGCAGCAAAGGCAGCTGCTGCGTCCCTCTCCCTGATGACTGGGCAGCGTTTGTTGGTGATGTGATCGTGCAGCGCCCTCCTGCTGAACTGCCTGTTGCTATCTGCACAGGTCTTGAGCGCTGGCTTGGGGTACCTGGCCTGCAGTTCCTCTACAGGCACATTGCTTTTCAGTGGGTCGCAAGGATTCTTCCTTTGGATATGTTCAGATAGAGCTCTGTTGTTGATGTGTTCCTTCCCACAGCGAGGGCACTCAAAGGTTTGCCTCATGTGATTTGCTGCTGACTACTGGCTCACACACTCTACAACAGTGCCACTGACCCTCCAGTGATTTGCAGGCCATCCGTGTGGCTCTATTTGCGTGTTTGCGGCCAACAGTTTGTGAGATTTACGCTGTTAATTATATTACTACAAATGCGCATATTAGAGAGAGAGTAGTTACATGTGGGTCCAGTCACCATCTCAGATGGTATGAGCCACCCCAAAATGAGCACAATGTCAACGCATGACGAAAGAAGATGAGCACACAATGTAGCCCATTGAGGCCATCCGTTGAGCACAGGGTCTCTCCATATTGAGCATAAGATTATATCTGCGGTGTGTCAGTGACACACCCCAATCAGCCAACAGCATGTGCTGAAGAAGCACACCAACCAAAAAGCATGTTGTCAAGATCACACAGCCAGAGAGATAGGCAGGGCAACTAAGGCGGCATAAAGGCGGCAGCAAACCAATAATGTGACAGGATGCATGTGTAACTCGTCAAGTAACCTAAACTCATCACGGGCTAGGAGCAACAGCGTCTAAGGCGTCATCTACAGGGACATAACCCTCAGGCTGAATTGGCACACTTTGATGGTCAGGGGACAACCCCAGCAACACTGAGCGATACAACCACATCTGATAAACCACCACAGCCAAGCCCTCTTGATCCTCATATTAGTGCATATTCATGCACATTAAAGACTGTTCAAGTGCTCGCACGGCTTTAATTACGACGGTTGTACGTTTATCTGCCCACCTCGTTCGCGGTTCCTGTGGACACGCTGAGCTGCATTGCAAACGTTTTTTGCAATAGACTTACTATATATATGGATTTTTGCAAGATACCTTGCGATCTTTCTGGGTCTGCACAGTTGGTCAATCTGCACTTCTAGCTGGGTCTAATTAGACACGCACCGGCTCAGACACACAACTGAGACCAGGTCCTGATAACGTATTTGTTGCTCGTCTGCTTGCATAAACGGCACAAACAATATGTGTGTATCGGAATGATCGCACATGGTGATATTATAGACGATCTGTTGTCCACGGATGGCGCTGAGCAATTGTAATGTAATTCACTAGTGCACACACAGCACCGGGTGCGTTACAGCACAGCAAACCCCCACATACTATGACCAAGACAGCTGACGTTTTGGACGGCACAGAGTCTGCTCTTGTTCAAAAAAAATGGAGGACGAGTGACCCACAGGGCTGCCTTGTGTTGTATGCTGCTGACTGCACACATCCCCACTGCACCACAAAAGTATAAAGCAATGCGGCAGCAGCTTCAACCCAATTGCAGTAGTGCTACGTGTGCCAGCTGGCAACGCCATATCCAATCCATAACCCATATATCCAGCTATCATGGCATAATGTGTGCACACAATAATACACATGCCATGTGCGGCACTGATGAACCAGGGAATTACAGTGCATATATTGTAATGTATAATGTCAGAACACGACTGTGCCACGATGGCGAAGGGTGGTAATGTGGTAGTCAGCAACATTATGTATAAGGCAACACTGTTGTATGGGTCAACACAAATGGGCAGTGGTGCAGCTGCTCACAATCTCAAGAGGTGCTGATGCCCTGCTAGAGCCAGGTGACTTGGCAGCCTACCCAGTCTCTCTTGGCCATGAAATTGAAGGTGAGTGATCCCTACAGTGTTGCTTGCTGGCTACCACACTACCTACCTGCACCACATGTATATATAGCTATGCTGCATCAACTCCCACATGCTTTGTATTTCATTGTCATGCCCGTGGTTGTGGTGTGGTGAAGGGTGGTCATGTGGTAGTCAGCAACATTATGTGTAAGGCAACATTGTTGTATGAGTCAACACAAATGGGCAGTGGTGCAGCTGCTCACAATCTCAAGAAGTGCTGATGCCGTACACCTGGCAGCCTACCCGGTATGCTTTTGCTCATGAAGTTTGAAGGACGAGTGATCTACATGGCTGCCTTTGTTGCATGCTGCTGACTGCACATGTCCCACTTCACCACATGAGTGCAAACCACACGACTACAAAGCAATGCGGCAGTACTTCCACCCCGATTGCAACAGTGCTATGTGTGCCACCTAGGTGGTAGTCCGCAGCGTGATGTATGCGGCAATGAGAAATGGGCTAGAGTGCCTGCACTCTGCCTGCAGGCAACTCATATACGGATTTTGTATGCATAGCAAATGTCACCAACACAAGTTGAGAAGTTACCAGAAATATGCTTTAAACCCGCGCCAAAACCGTCCCAAACTCGCTTCAAAACCGCTTCAAAACCGCTTCAGAACTGCAGTGACACAGTCACAACCGCAGTGGGCTGTGCGGTTGACTGCTGAAATAGCTGTAGAAAATGGATGAAAGTGCACACCTGGAATGATCTGTGTATATATAACCGCTATGCCTGTTTGACTGCCACAAAACTTTCCTGAACACTGCTTGAGCACTTCATGAACACTAATTTGTATGACAAGGATACCAACACTATAGGCTGTGTAACTAACTAACTAACTAACACTGCTGAGTAACTGCACCACAACCTTGTAAACATGCTACTAACCTGCGCCAAACCTGTGCTGAATTCACATCAAACCCGCTTCAAAACCGCAGTGACGTCATGTCCTATATGAATGGTTGCTGGATGCTCTGTTGCAAAGGTGCTGTAACACACGCAACACCATGATCATGAGTGCCAACCCGGGGCCGATGGCCATATGGCTATGGCATTAGTGGCAAAATTATTAATTATTCATGAGTGCCAACCCGGTTGGCAGTGCCAAACTGCCGTGCCTGCTCCTGCTCTTGCCGCACCTCCTGCAGCCATTGCTGCACCAGCTGTTGCAGCTGCTGCAACCTCACAGCCTACGCTGACCAGCCATATAGCTACCATAGAACTGGATTAAACCCACCAAAGCTCAAAACCCATTCTAAACGGGAATGAGATCTGTGAGTGCATGCTCAGTCGCATCTAGCTCTAGAGCTGTGCGCAGATCTGCGCACACCTGCGCAAGCTGCTGCTGATGCAGTGCAGAAGATGGGCCTTGATGTTCACCCAAATGGTGCGACAGTGTGTTCACAAGTGTTCTCATATATGCTATGGCCTGCTGCTGCCGCTGCTTCAACTCTTGCGCCTGCTGCTCCAACTCTCGCACCTGCTGCTTCAACTCTTGCGCCTGCTGCTCCGACTCTCGCACCTGCTGCTTCAACTCTTGCGTCTGCTGCTCCGACTCTCGCACCTGCTGCTTCAACTCTTGCAGCCTTTCTCTAAACAGCTGCATCGACTCTGCCAACAGCTTGTATGTTGCTAGCTCCTTTTCTTTGGTGAAAAGCTGCTGCTGTTTGTCAGCCAACTGGCGCCGCAGGTCTGCCAGTTCCTGTGCACAGCAGCAGCAGCAGCAACAGCACAAGAACAAACAGCGGTGGCATGAAACTGAGAGTCGTTGCAGCACATAAAGCAGCACAGACTGTTTGTTCACCTGTTGCATCTGCTGATTGGCACAAGCCGTTCACACAAGCAACAGCAGCATGCCACTATCTGTTGGGCTGCTTCTCAGAAAATCTGGCTCTGCTAGAAGGCGTTTGCCACAACAGGATGCCTTTGCTGCAATCACCCCAACCAATCAATAAATCAATCAGCTGTGTGATCTCACTGCTGCCATTCAACTCACCAAGTCCTTGCAGTGCTTTTTCCATTCCTTTGCAGCTTCGGGTATGGTCTCGACCCTCTCTGGCTCAGCGATGCCAAGCTGGTGAACAAACCAGCAGGCTGCAAAGATCTTGTTGAAGAGCTTGTGATGGTCAATGCCTGCACAGAGAGCAGCATCCATCAGCTCAGCATAACAACAGCGTGGGTGTGCGCAGACTTTCAAGACCACACCCACTGGCAGCTGCAGCATGTGAAGCTGGCATGCAGCGCTCACCCATCTCTGCCACCACAGCCTTGACAAATGCCGTTGGGTTAGCATAGCCCAGTCTTTCCTCATTGCTCAATTTTTCTGTGTTGTTGCTGCTGCTCTGTAAGCTTTGGTACATAATGCTGAGCGCCCAGTGCTGCATGGACTCAACCTCGCACGTTGGCGTGCAGCCAGCTTTCTTAGCAAGGCCAGCAATGATCTGATGTTTGTCAGCTATGGACACAGCCTGATCAACGCTGCTGACTTTGTTAAGGCTCTCTTGCAGCCAGAATTCGTGTCCATCTGGCACCTTATCCAGCTGGAACACAGTCAGTGCGCGTTTCATGGCGCGTTGGAGGCGATCAGAATGGTTTTAGAAAGTTATAAGTACTTTTGCGATGCGAGGAGAAGCGAGTCAACAAGCAGATGTGCTGAAAAATTGATACGGATTTGTGGCATGTGCAGTTTGACCGCACAGCAACAAAAGAAATATAATCGATATATTTCTGGGCTATTGTGGCAATGCTGGGGCAGGACGTGCAAATTTATTGGAAGGGTATCCGAATGCAGAGTCTACTGGTATTCTGGAAAGTTTTGACTGCTGCCACCAACTTTGGGCTATTCACCATGAAAACTGCTGTAAGAAGCATCCATTTACACAAGCACAGCCACACACCATGAACATGTGTGAGTGCTGCCCTCAACCCTGGAGTTGCAGCCATTGCAAGCAGGCAGGGAGCAAGCCATCACCAGAACCTGCCTCCAGGTGGACTTAGAAAAAAACTGCTCATTGTTACTGCTTTGAAGTGGGTGCAGCAGAACCCAGAAAGCACACACATTGGCCCAGCATCAGCTGCAGCCAGCCCCCAACATCACTTGCCAACACATTGAGGCACACCCCTGAGGCTGTGCAGGCCAGACCTGACCACTTCAGCACACAGGATCAGCTTCACAAGACAGTGCTCTGATGCAGACAGCAGATGTTGACCAGCAGGCACCAGGAATGCATGCCAGAGCATGCACACAACATAATCCAGCCCTGGCAGCCCAGCAGCAGCCCTGAAAAACAAGAACAGGGCCCAAAGAAGTAATTTTTTTGCATCATGCGTCATGCGGTTAAGGCTATTCGCGCGCGCGATATGTATCAGTGTTTGACCAGACCGCGACTTGAACCAGCAACCTCATGGATACCACGCTTGCACGCTACCACTCAGCCAAAACACCACATGCTCAGATGCTGCTCTGTACATCTATCCTTGATATGTACAGCGTTTATTAACGGTCACTCTCTACTACGTGGCACGTGCTCCTGCTTGCTGCAGTCTGGTGTGTACAGCGGTGCCTTGGTGCAATCATGCCAAACACCTATGGTAAGCAGCACCATTGTGCATCCCGCTTGCTGTTTGGACCATGCCTGCCTTCCCCTGTGCGTTTTGTGCCCTGTGCTTTAAGCACCCTGCTGCTTTTCGTGCTGCACTTCGCACATGCTGCACTGCATGTACTTGTTGGTTTATGGGGAGGTAGGGGCTGCACGATGCCTCTGGAGTTTTACTTTGGTTGCATCTTGTGGCTTGCTATCGGGTTCTCATGATATGTGAGCTGAAAGAGGGGCAAGTGACTCGCTCTAGGGCGATAGCTTGCCCACCCCTGTAACAAACCTCTTCTGGCACAGCGGTTTTGCGGTTTTGGGAGTTGCTTGCTGATTTTGTGGCAATGGAGGCTGCGCCGGCTCATTGGCGTGTTGCGTTGCCTGGAGATCACCCGTTTTTGCGTTCTGATCCAGCACAGCTGCGCATTGTACTGGCGCCCCGCTCTAGTTGACCTTCCTGCTTTTACATGCTGTGCTGTCAGTAGTTGTCCGGTTTCCACTTTCTGGCAAGGCCATGTTGCATGTCGTGTGTCACTGTGCTTGATTTTTCAGCTCTGTGTGTCGCATTGCGTGCTGCTATGCTTGCCAGCCATGAGGGTTGCAGAAGCAGTAGCACCTTAGTTTGCATGCCACATGCAGTGTCTCCTGTCGGTCCCGCGTGCTCCTGCTTGCTGCAGTCTGGTGTGTACAGCGGTGCCTTGGTGCAATCATGCCAAACACCTATGGTAAGCAGCACCATTGTGCATCCCGCTTGCTGTTTGGACCATGCCTGCCTTCCCCTGTGCGTTTTGTGCCCTGTGCTTTGAGCACCCTGCTGCTTTTCGGGCTGCACTTCGCACATGCTGCACTGCATGTACTTGTTGGTTTATGGGGAGGTAGGGGCTGCAAGATGCCTCTGGAGTTTTACTTTGGTTGCATCTTGTGGCTTGCTATCGGGTTCTCATGATATGTGAGCTGAAAGAGGGGCAAGTGACTCGCTCTAGGGCGATAGCTTGCCCACCCCTGTAACAGACCTCTTCTGGCACAACACACTTATCGTTTTCACGACTTATGCAAGAACCTGTAGAGTGACTGACTGAAGAGTGAGGGCCAGTGCAGCGCGGTTCAGGGTATGATCAAAGCTATCTTTCTGCCTACTTCCCTTCTGAAGCTGCGCTGCCTGCATACAGTGCGCGCATGTGTCCCGCTGCTGTCGCACAGGTTTGCTGCGTCTCCTGCTGCTGCTGGTTCCTGTTATGATTAAAAACAGACTCTGCCCCGTCGCGCTAACAACGCATCTGCGCTGCTGAATCGGGCTGCACCATAGTAATAGACACGCTGTGAGATGCTTATATCTGCGGAGATCAGCTGGCACCTTCACTGAGGTTCTTGCTGTTCCAGTAGTGTGCAGGTAGGGCATGTTCACAGGGATGCAGCTTACAGCAGGGCCATGCACAGGAAGCAGCTGCACCACCATTAAATTTGGACAGCTCTGAAATGCATTTGTTGCGCTTCAAATGCCTCGGTGCTGCATGCTGGCTGACATGCTGGCTGCGTGTCTGTGCAACTACTTAATGACCCGCTGAACCTCGCTTGTTATCTCGTCTGGTTGTTGAAGGCTCTCTGGAGGTAACCATCTTATCAAAAGATTTCTGTCACGTTTGAAGAAAAGGAAAAAAACCCTCGACAAAAGGGAACCAGACTTGTTTCGCGTCACATCAAGCCTGGCGTTCACGTTCCCCGCAAGGACAGCGCGTTCGGCTTCTGTAGGACGTATTTGGAGTGTTTGAACGTCAGTGCACTGCTGCTGGTTCTGCAACGAGGTGCGTCGGGTGCTCTTGCTTAACAGGCGCTGTGTTCTTCAACAGCATTGCACTGCAATCTTGTGTTCTCATGCCACATGGCCACATCGCCACGGAGGGGCCAATTGTCCCTTGTGGTGTTACCCAACGCAGCGAAACGCATTGAAATGCGGAGAGAGGCCTTTCTAATCTTCATGCATGGGCCTGTTCGTGCTGCAGAAGACGCAATGGCTTCAATAGCAGAGCAGCAGCAGCTGAAGAAGGAACAGCTGCTCGCCACCTTGGGCCAGCTGCTGGCTGGCCAGAGCTCGGACATCCAAGCTGCCGCTATCCTTGCAGTCGGCAATCTGAATGTGCTGACATGTGCCACCCTGATGGAGAGGGAGGAGGATGTGAGGCGGGCTGCGGTCATGCAGCTTGTGCAGCAGGCAACAGGTGGGTGAATGCGTAGGTTCTTGTCAAGCACCCTTGAATCCATCATCCCACACTAGTTCATGCATTGTCTTGTGCTTCAACGCCTGCATCACCCACCTCTGCACTCCCAAATGCCACATTACCATCCTGCATTGCTGAATGCTGCATGCATAATGCTGATTGCATTTGCCACTGATACTTGACCCGTGCTGCACATGCTGCCTTGCCCTGCTCCCTTGCATGCGCCTTCAACTGCCATTCCTTGGCGGCCCGTGCTTCACCACAACAGCGCCAGGTGAGTGTTGGAGTTGCATGCATTGGTGGCATGTTAGCTTGAAGTAGCCGCCTGTGGCGCATGCCAGCAGTTGCTGCAAACTCTTCTGCACGAGTACTTGCTGGTCCCATGGAAAGGGCTGCTGCAGTCTGAACTGCCACAGCAGCACAGAGTAGTCTAATAATTTATTGATTAAGCAAGCTGGGTTATCACATGTGCGCGTGCCCACCAAGCAGCGCTTTGCTAGGGCGTATTTCACAATGTGCTTGTAAAGCAGTGTCATTGGGCGTGCTTGAACACTCCTAAAATAACAAGCAGCCTCTGCAGCACCATTCTGCATGCTCATGTGTGCTGCATGCCCCTGTGCTTTCATG
The DNA here is from genome assembly GCA_902809745.2 of Tetradesmus lagerheimii. Lineage (NCBI taxonomy): Eukaryota > Viridiplantae > Chlorophyta > Chlorophyceae > Sphaeropleales > Scenedesmaceae > Tetradesmus > Tetradesmus lagerheimii. The sequence continues at coordinate 24,121 of CADDIJ020000211.1, forward strand.
TTGCAAGCTTCTTTGTTTGACCTTTTGCTGCCTGCACTGCCCGTGTGTCCCTTGCATATGCTCTTACGGCCCCCTTACTTCTGTCTTGTCCCCACAGCAGCAGCAGGTGAGCCGTGCATATGCTTGCGATGGTGCTTGTGGCAAGCCTGCCGAACCAGCATTGCCTGTTGTTGTGTGTAAAGCAGCTGAAAACCCCATGCAATAGCATGCCTGGTTAGGAGCACCGTATGCACCGCCATCTGCAGCATGCTAGCTACCAGTATCATGCATGTCGTGCCGTTCAGAACCACGTGAAGGCTTTGCCGCAGCCAGCTTTGTTGCAGCAACACTCTGCCCTCCCAAATGTTATATGCACCATATAGCTGCGCTCATATTCATATCGTGTGGAATTGCCCCTGGAATCAAAGGCAGCAAAATACGACACAATCCCATCCTGCCCTCCTGATGTATGCTGCAGTCATACAATGTGTTCAACTGCATACAGTGCTGATGTTGACCTGTGCAACCTTGCAGCATCCTGTGCTCCAATGTTCAGCATCTCCCTTGTGATACGCTGAACTGTTGTTGAAGACCTTTGGTGCGCACCCTGCTGCCGTTCTTGCATGCTTTTTACACTGCTCCGGATCTGGGCTTCTTCCATCATCCCACAGCAGCAGCAGGTGAGTTGTGTATGGTTTGGCCAAGAGGTGCTTTGTCAGCCTTGCATCACCCGGTAGCTACTTGTGAGCCAGTTGTGAAAAGCCATGTAGCATCAGCTGGCATCAACAAGAGGACCACCATGTGCAGCAATATATCCTTCATTTATTATGCACCCTGCACGGTGACTGCTTATTGAGAGTGTCCATGTGACATCAGTTCTTATAACCAGGAGTACTGCTCCTGCTTTGGCTGTAAATTACATGTGCAGTGGAAACAGGTGAGGAGGTTGGCAAGCACCTTTGCATGCATGTTGTGTCTGGTTGCGATGCTGAATTGCCAGTACCTGGAGTCGGCTAGAACGCTTGCCTGGCTTGCCCTACAAAACGTGCAATTTGGCAGTGTTTGGCACTGTGGCATCTGCACCCTTGGTCAGCCAACAACGCATGCATATTGCAGCTAACCTGCTAGGGCACATGTGGTTTACCACGCCAGTTTCATGTGTCGCAAGGGTAGTAGCAGGCTTTCTAGGCTACTCTGTACTGCAGGGATGGTGTGTGAAGTAGTGCTTGTATGTGGTCAAGCCACATGGGTGTTGCAACAATGGCAAAAGCTTCATTCAGCAATGGCACGTTGCCATTTATCTCGCACCCGTGCCGTGCGTTTGCAACTGTTGTTTTTGCAAAATCCCAGCCCAGCCGCATTGTGCTAAAGAATCATTGCTGCCATTGTTGTGCATGTTGCCCTTGCATTTGTGTAGGCCCAAGGCTTCCACAGACTTTTGAGGGTTTCAGGGCACTGCTGGATGGCCCACTGGATGAGTTGGTTCTCAAGCGAGCCTTCGAGCTGCTCCCAGCCCAAGTTCAGCTGGCCCACACCAAGCAGCGGGCACAGTGGGTGTACAACCGTGCACTCCAGCTTCCGGGGTCATCCACCAAACTCTATGCACGGCAACATGGAGGCCTGCTCATCAATGGTGACTACATCCCCAATGTTGTCAGCAGGTCTGCACTTGTGTACGCCTTCAAGAACAGGGTGCCAATGCTGCTGAAGCTCCCGCCATCCGACGGAGCCAAGCACGAAGCTTGCGTGTGGCAAGAGCTGTGTGAGGGCAGACCTGCTTCATGTCTCGTGCCCCGTGGCTTGGCTGGCCCCATCGAGCTACTTACAATCAAGGTGGGTCTCACCATTTCAAGTGTTATTGTCAAAAGCTTGTTATTCTTATGATAGATAGAGGGGTTACACGGTGTGTTCATGCGGCATACGCCACCACAGACACCTGGTAAAATAGGAAGCTGCAAGCAGCTCAGCTCGGGCTGTCACTCTGAGGTTTTAACCCCAGAAAAACCTCTGTGCGTAAGGTATGACATTGGTTATGCTAGCATAACCGTCTTCCTTACGACACGCAATTTGGCTGCACTCTGGGAATCTTCGGGCATGAATGCAGTATTCTAATCAGTATTGATGACAGCAGTCTATACATCTTCCAGTGTAGAGGGCAGGCTGAACATGCTTCGCTGACTCAGCAAAATGCTGATACAGACACAAAGGCAGCACATGTGTAAATGCGATTAGTGTGCTGGCTTTTGAGAGCACTGCATGTCATCAGCATGAAGCAAGTATGCACTGATGTCAATACTCACCCAACAGCCTGGCAGCGTAACTGCCTCGTGCTGACAGCATGCAAAGCAAGCACGTAAGCAGGTGTACATGTGGAAAGCAGGTCAAGCAATAACACACAATTGTACATGGCGTCATCTGCGAATCACCCGTAAGCCATTGCCTCGCAAGACAGTGTGCCAAGCAACAATTGGCTGACGTGTGAGCAGCTGGCTCCTACACAGACTAGGTACTCTAGCGGTAGCAGCAAAATCTGCCAGCGCATCCCAAAAGGCACCAACTGTTGCGCGCACAGCATCTTGTTCAACTAGTACAGGCACACTCAGCCTGTGCGAAACCGCCCAGGCAGCTCTGCGGCCAAGATCAAAAGCGTGTATTGCAGCTATACACACCATGTCCCAGACAAGCTGATGCATGTCAATGTGAGGGGCACAAGCCAGCCACAAAGCGCTGCACGGCAAGGTTGCCCCTGCTGCCAGCATATGAAATGCTCTCAGCTGACTTTCCACCTCACGTCTAACAGCAACAGCTACCGGACAGGTCCAAAAGTGATGCTCCACGCCTGGTCCCACAACTGAACATGCTGCACACCCCGTGGTGAGGTGCATACGCTGCGCAGTAGGGAATGCATTCAATGCCAGACGCCATGCTGCCTCTTTGTAAGTGTTAGCCACTCTGATCTTCCACCAGCGGGACAACACCAGCTGCACATCAGGGAGCTGGGTACCCGCAGGCAATCCATCCAATGTTTTAACACTGTTCAAGTATGCAGCATGACGGGGAGCAATTGCATCTAACGCAGTGAGACGTTGCATCCTAGTGGCAACAGCAACAGTAAGATCTGCCACACGAATTACGCTGTTGGTATCCCCTCCAGGACGCTGCCAACCCAGATCTGCACACAACGCCTCACGCGCTAACAACAACTCATCAGGTGTCAATGCAGCGAGCTGAGCCGTAGTTTCACCAGCAGCATAAGCTGCTGCCATGTGTGTGCGTGCGGCACCAACCCACTGGATGGGAACAAGCGCAAGCAAAGCTTGCACGTGCTGACGTGCCAGCTGCCTGTCAGAATACTGTACCTTGTGGCATAGCCATGGGCCCCAAATGTCACGCTCATACGCAGCACGTTGAGCCTGTAACCCAGGCAAAGCACACACGCGGTCCAGTTCGGATGAGAGCAGCACAGCTTGGCCAACAGTTTGCAGCTTTGGCAGCTGTAGCAAGCCAAACGCAGCCACACTTTCAAGACCAACCACAACTTGCCTTCGCTGTGCAAACCACTCCCAATCCTGAGAGACTGTAAAAATAGGATTCGCCCACAACGGTGCGTGCCAGCATAACCCTGCCACATCCAGAGCTTCTGCACCTACATGTCGGAGCGGCGGTAGAGCCCGCAGCCCCATCGCAAGTGCACGCAATGCAGAGGGGAGGCACACATCCGCAGGAGCAGATGGGAAAATATGATGTCTGCCACACAACAGCAGCCCCCAAGGGCTGCTGCTGGTGGCACGTGTGCACGGATCTGTAGCAGCAGCCCAACAGGGCCACAGCTGCCGCGCCACTGCCACCCAAGGAGCAGTACCCCCTTGCAGGAAAGGCAGTGCTTCACACGCCCACCTCGACAGCAGATGGTGATGAACTGGCAGTAACCCAAAACCACCCTGCGTTGGATGCGCTGCCATGCACTCCCCAGGAACTCCAGGGGCGCGCCTCAAATCATCATCAGGGCCCAAACCAGCATCAACCAGCGCTGCTGTCCATGTACCAAGTTTGCCTGAAACTGCCTCAGGCAATTGGCCCGCAAACTGGGCCGCATACAAGAGTGTGGATAACGCATAGGCATTGGCAGCGAACGCCCTACCAAAAGCTGACAGTTTAGAGATGTGGCTGATATTCTGCATGCAATGCCGCACCACCTCCATCCTGCCATCCCAGTCGACGCTGCTGTTGCCTATGCTATCAAAGAACACACCCAACGATTTTGCCTTTGCAACAACCTGCATAGCCCCCAACGCATGTGCTGCCCCATCTGGCGCTGCAGCCTGGTTAGGCTGCTGCCCTACATGCAACAAGAATGATTTGGTGGGGTTCAAGCACTGGCCAGAAGCTTTGGCAAATTCTGACATGCATGTCATAAACGTTGGAACATCAGCAAGCGATAACAAAAATACCTCAGCATCATCAGCATACTGTGCCGTTGTAAGCTGCTGACTAGCTGCCACGATGCCTATGCCACGCTGCTTCAAGTAACACAGCAATGCTTGACCAACAAACAGGTACAGCAAAGGCGCCAAGGGACACCCCTGGCGCACCCCAGCATTACAACGGTAAAAGGGGCTACTGAAGCCATTCACTGTAGCACATGTATGTGTACCAGACAGTAGCACTCGCATCCAACCCACAAATCCATCCCCAATGCCTAGTGCTGCTGCCACGTCATATAACAATGACCTATCAATTGTATCGTACGCCTTGGCAAAGTCTGTGAACACAACCACTGCCATGCGCCGCTCCTCGTGCAACAGAGCAGGCAACAGCTGTAACAATCTGATGCTGTCCGCTATCCGCCTGTGTTGCAAAAACGCTGACTGTGCTGGGTGTATCACATCCCCAGCAACTGCAAGCAAGCGGTTGGCCAGAATCTTTGCCAGCAATCTATAATCGTAGTTTAGTAATTGAACAGGCCGGAAAGCAGCCGGGTCGGCTGCCGCGCCGCCCGGCTTCAAAACAGGCAGAATAACACCATCCAAAAAGCCAGCTGGAACACTCTGTGTTGTGCCTATCGCAGAGTACAGAGCTGCCAGCAATGGCCCTAGCTGCACTTTATAACATCTGAAAAGCTCTCCAGGTACCCCATCCAAACCAGGTGCTTTGCCCGGAGCTGTGTGTGAGATGGCCGTGATCACCTCCTCAACAGTCACTGCTGCTGCTCCCAGCCTAGTTGCCGCTGCTGCATCCAAACGCTGCGAGTGCTGCGCAACTGCCTGCAATACTGCTTGGCGGGCTGGCGGCTGCACTTGCGGTGCAATAGTCAGGCTGGCATACCGCTGACCTATGATGTGCGCCAAGCCCACGCCATCGCGCACCAGATGACCACTGCCCGGGGCATGGAGGCCAGATATGAAGGTAGCCCCCTTGGGCGGCTTGAGGATCCGCGTCATGGCAGGCCCAGGCCGCTCGCCTTGATGCACCCACTGCTGGCGGCGGCGCTGACGCTGACACTCTTCCTGCTGCTGCTGCAGTTCAGCCAGTTGCGTCCTGGCTTGCACAGCAGCGTCTAGTGTAGCTGGAAGCGCAGCCTCACTGCAGGTTTCAAGCTGCGCATGTGCTGCCAGCACTGCTGCGGCTGCAGCTGCTTGCTGTGCAGCAGACGGCTGTGCGGTCCGTGCCTGCTTCGCCTGACGGTTGAGTTCTATCATCTTAGCTGCCAGCTGTCGCTTGAAAGCTGGCCACCACTGGGAGATAACACTAGCCGCATCTGCTGGGGGCTGCTGTGAGACCAGCCACTGCTGCATTGCGCGCCTGCAAGCAGCATTTGCCTGGAATGACATGCGCAGCCGCTTCAAGCCAGGGCCTAACACGCCTGGACCACGCGGCTGCAACTGTGCCATCACCAGAGCATGGTCACTGATTGCTGCGCACTTGTCTTCATGTCTGCACGTCACCAGCTGCGGCACAAGTGTGTCACTGCAGTAAATTCTGTCAATGCGTGATGCCGCATCTGCCTTGATAAAGGTGAACGCTCGGCGCATAGGGTGCCTGTCGCGCCAAGCGTCACACATACCTGGCAGATGCCTGTGTTGCGCCACGTAGTAGAGAGTGACCGTTAATAAACGCTGTACATATCAAGGATACATGTACAGAGCAGCATCTGAGCATGTGGTGTTTTGGCTGAGTGGTAGCGTGCAAGCATGGTATCCATGAGGTTGCTGGTTCAACTCGCGGTCTGGTCAAACACTGATACATATCGCGCGCGCGAATAGCCTTAGCCTTAGCCGCATGACGCATGATGCAAAAAAATCACTTCTTTGGGCCCTGTTCTTGTTTTTCAGGGCTGCTGCTGGGCTGCCAGGGCTGTATTATGTTGCGTGCATGCTCTGGCATGCATTCCTGGTGCCTGCTGCTGTCTGCATCAGAGCACTGCCTTGTGAAGCTGATCCTGTGTGCTGAAGTGGTCAGGTCTGGCCTGCACAGCCTCAGGGGTGTGCCTCAATGTGTTGGCAAGTGATGTTGGGGGCTGGCTGCAGCTGATGCTGGGCCAATGTGTTTGCTTTCTGGGTTCTGCTGCACCCACTTCAAAGCAGTAAAAATGAGCAGTTTTTTTCTAAGTCCACCTGGAGGCAGGTTCTGGTGATGGCTTGCTCCCTGCATGCTTGCAATGGCTGCAACTCCAGGGTTGAGGGCAGCACTCACACATGTTCATGGTGTGTGGCTGTGCTTGTGTAAATGGATGCTTCTTACAGCAGGTTTCATGGGGAATAGCCCAAAGTTGGTGGCAGCAGTCAAAACTTTCCAGAATACCAGTACACATGCTTTGCAGAAGGTGTGGCCACATTGAAGCACCAGCGGCACACGAAGATCGTCATCAAACTGGAAACAGCATAATAAACAGTTTATGGATTTTGGCCAAATCAAAATGGTCATGGTTTGGCGACCTGTGGTTGCATGGTCGCAGCTACAGCGCTAGCGTGGCAGTGAGGCGTGGCAGTTTTGGAAGTGACTGGAACGAGCGGCTCGCAAGCGCACACGACTTCAAGGTACTGTGTGAAGGTGAAAAGTATGCTGGTGCGCGTGTCAAAGCTCGAGGTGCGACGTTCGAATGGACACGTCAGCAGCATATTGCCAAACGTGCTTTTGCCTTTACAACTAACTTGGACTGCTGCCCCGCCCAGCAACACCATATCACGAGCCACTCCAGATATATGTAGTAACGTCTCATACTGCTCTACATGCGACTATGTCAGGGCGCACCTGGCTCCAAGTCGCGCCTGGCGATTGTTGTCTTTTCAACTAGGGCTTTCCGACTTGCTCTTGTTTACGGTGCAGACAGACACGAGTTTCAATAAAACTATTCAGAAAGTGGTCACAGGTATCCAAATGCGGTGATTGCTCTCGTATTTGACACAATCATGCTCAGCACAGTTCTGGCACCTACGCCACCACGCATCTGGCAGACGTTTCGCAGTTTGCCAGTGCGGCAAACGCGTCAGACACACACCTACTACTTCTGTAGCAAGCGGCAGCAGCCTCAGCGGCGACAGGCTACAGTACTAGCGGCAGCAGCAGCTACAGCAAGAGCAGCAGCACCACGCAGTATGTCAGGACCACAACGGATACAGAGGGCCTCAAGCACTGTCACACGTGCTGTGCTCAACCCGTTTTCCGTCACTTTTTCAGCTGGTTGCCTGGCGCTTGCTGTTTCAGGTAAGTCATTGACTATACACGCAAATGCATGTTACGGCGCTGCTACTGCTGTGCCTGCAGTCACAGCACTGAAGCTACAAAGGCATGTTGTATAGTGCTGTTTGCATGTATGTTTTCGTAAATGGCATGTCAACTGCTCAACCCTGTCATGTATCTTCTGTGTGCAACTATTGCCCTTCAAATGCAGTGCCAGCACTGAGCATTGCCTTCAGTCTGGCAAGGCCAGCCTTACTAGCAACAGTAACTTGCATCTTGTGTGACATACATGCTGTTGGCAACCTTTACTTGCAATTTGCATGGCCCCCGCTGCCCCTCGTACTATGCGTGCGATTCCTGCAGGCGCAGTGCCACTGCATGACATCGCTTTCAGTCTGGCGTGGCCGGCCTACCTAGCAGCAGCCAATGCTCTGCGCTTTAGCAGCAACGCAAGCCACAAGGACCAACCTCCAAGTGCTCTTTTTCCAGCAGCTTGGGTCAAGTACTATGCAGGAGCAGCAGCGGTACTGGCGCTGCTGCTACCTGCCGTGGTGTGCATTCATGCTGCATTCACCGGCGCCAGCAGCAGCAGCAGCAGCAGTAGCTTCGTGGGCCTACTAGCACTTGGACAGTGTGCTGCCAGTAGTCCAGTGCTGTGCATTCTCGGGCCACATTTGTATCTGACAGCAATGCAGGTGTTATGTGAAGCCCTCAGCAGCAGCAGTGTGACCGGCAACAGCACTGCACTGCTGCCGCAGCTGTTGGTTCCCATAGGGTTCAATACCTATCGGATGTGGGTTTTAGTGCGGTGGTGTGCTGCTGCAGTCGGCGCTGGGCTTGGGCCCTGGCATGTGGGCTTAGCAGTTTTGAATTTGGGGTTTTGGGCTTATAACCTGTTTGTGTTTCTGCTGCTAAAAGTGGTGCCGTACTACCTGGACCCGCAGAGGTGTGCAACATAGCTGCTGTTCAACCAATTGAGTCGAGATGCAGCTTGACACAAAATCGGTGTGCACATGTTGCAAAATGTGGTCACAGAGCCGGCTCAGAGTACAACTGTTGTCAAGTGCAATGGTGGGTCAGAGAGCCCTACGTAGCATCAGTCAGTGTGCTATCCTGAGTATCTACATACTCAGTCAACTGCGTTGATGCTATGGCTTAATGGGTAACATGATGATGATGATGATGACTCAGTCAACTGCGGAGCACATATTACGCAGTGCGCACAATTACAACATGGTAATCAGCGCGTTGAGGATGTGGACGCGGTGGTGTTGGATGCCACCCACAGTGTCACTGCTAGTATCACTTGTATCTGCTTTGAATGCTTGGCGCTACCAAACTCGCCTAATGGCTGGAGGCGCTAGAGCAGCAGCGTGTGGGCCTGCCCATTGCCCAGTCATTTAGTTGTCCATTGGTTTGACCTTCAAAGCCAAGTTGGCTGGCAGCTAGCTGCACTGGGGGAACACAGCAACGAGCACAAAGCTTGTAACATGTCTCGCTGGTACAACACCGAATGTTTTTTGCAGACATTGTTGCTCCGAGTAATCGGTGTGGCCAGTGACGTTTTCAGGATCATAGCTCATGGCCTGGTCCGTGCTGCGTTGGACCCACGCCTTCAGGATGATTTGCACATGACTACGTTTAAAAACGCAGCAGCTGATCACTTTGTTTTCAGCAGTGACATTATTGAAACTGATTGCACGCTATGCACTGCCACCGCGGACCCAAGGGCCGCAGTACGGGCAGCGCCATGTTCATCTGTCAGCAGTCAACGAGTCAACTTGACAATCATGGCACAGCTGGCCGTTGCATCCCTGCAGGAGCAGCTGGAACCCATTGCAATAGTTGCCTATGGTCACGAAAGGCAGAGATCGCACCGACAGCAGCCTACTCGCCTTTCCCATGCACTCCTGTGTAGGCCAGGAGGGTTCAGTGGAGCTGTACGGCCACGTCTGTTCCGACCTGCCCAACTCACCGCACCACGTATCTCATCGACCGCTTGTCTGGAACTTCAAAGTCTTTATTTTGCATGTTGATGAGGCCAAAGGCCGGTGACAGGGATACACTCATCGTTGCTACCTAAACTGACCAGAGGCCTCCACCCAAATCTGATACTATGCTATTGCGAGTTTGTTGTGTCGGATTATTACTTTGAGAGGGTCGGGCAGGCTTGGAAATGCAGAGGCTTGGAGCTTGGTGCCCTGCTGCAGGTCGAGGCAGCAGCAGCCTGGCCAGGCAGCAGTGCCATCCTTATCAGTCTTCTGGTGCAGGACTGAGTACTGCGGCAGGGTGCTTGGTGCACAAGGCAGGCAGGCCTGTTCGCAGCAGAAGCAAAAGTATAGCAGGGCGAGTCATCAGCAGCAAGCAGGGCGACGTAGGCTTTGCTACGCCGGATGTGGTTCGCTCGGGAGGGAGCAGCAGTGGCAAGAGCGATTATGAGGATGATCGCGAGCTCCCAATCCACAGGTGAGGGGGCCCAGCCATTGCTCGCTAGCCCTGGTCAGCCAAGGAAGGTTGCAGCGGTTGCATCGAAGTGTGTATTTATGAGGCGTGAGGAGCAGTGCTGCAGTGTGGTGCTGCTGACGTAGACACTGGTAGAGGTGCAGTGGTTGCCGGGGAGCAACAGCTGGCAGCCACGCCGCGCAGCCAGGCATTCTAGGGGCATATGGATGCATTATGCAGTCGATTAGGGGGCTTGAAGCCGTGGCAGCATGCGTGGCGGGCTTGCCGGTTGCAGTGTTTGTGTAGTGCAAGGAACTGGACAGCCACCGTGCTTCAGGCATAGCTGGCTCCCTTATACGTGCTGATGCACCCTGATTGTATAGCTGCTATCAGCAGCTGCATGCATGCATGGTAGTTGGCTGACTGGACCGCTGGTGGGGTAGCGCTGGTGGCTGGCCAGCAACGGGTCCGCAGCAGTTGCATTCAAGGCATGCTTCTCCTTGACATGTTGGCAGTCACTATACCACATACTGCACTTGCGTAGCACTCTTGGTGCATGGTTGCAGCAATGGTTGAGACTTACGCGCAGCAGAAGTCACACATGCGTGCTGCCTGGCCTCTCCCAGCGGCTCACTGGCTCACAAGTCAGAGTCAGACAGGCGTCCGGTCTGCTAGCCGCTTGCAATGCAGCAGTCAGACAGGATGCCTGTCTGCCTTCTGAGCTGTGCTTGCATGCAGCATAAGTGATAGACGCTGGGGACGGTGCAGCCAAAACAGCTGGGTGTCTGCAGCATTTAGCTCGTGCAGGCTGGATACCCTTACTCCCGCTTGCCTTTTTTGTCTGTAGCTCAGAGCTGGCTTGCGCCCTTGAGTCCATTGATGCGTGCAGCACAAGCAGTACACAACCCTCTCGCCTCCCTTCTGTCCCGTCGTGTGGCGCGTGTTCACCTCCCAGTTTCCCGGTCGTCAATCAACCTGCCTGACATTGACACCTGCTTGTTCTTTCCTGCAAACTTTCCATTCACAGGGTCCTGCAGGAACGTGGCCGCGAGCTGTCGTTGCCAGAAGCAGCAGATGATGACGAGGAAGCAGACGTAGAAACATTAGCAGCAGCAACCGCAGCAGCTGCAGCAGCAGCAGCCGCATACGGCCGGCCGCTGGGGCCTCCGCCGCTGGGCCCGCACAGATTCAATGCAGGCGTTGGCAGCGCTGCTGCAGCAGGCAGCATGCCAGGCAGTGCAGCTGCTGCAGCAGGCAGCATGCCAGGCAGTGCAGCTGCTGCAGCAGGCAGCATGCCAGGCAGTGCAGCTGCTGCAGCGGCAGCGGCTGCAGCAGCAGCTGGCACTGCAGTGGGTGGGGACGCAGCGTTCCTGCAAGACTCACTATCAGCGCCAAGCATAGACTGCGGCGACTGCGGCGCTGGCTTGGGTATTGAGCCAAGCAGCAGCGGCCGTGTGGGCTGTCCGGTGTTTGTGATGCTGCCGCTGGACACTGTATGGGTTGTGGAGCGGGAAGGCAGGAAGGTGGGTACCCGGGGTTAAGGTGTTTGAATGCATATGTGGCTGTTTGTGCATTGAGCCAAGCAGCAGCGGCCGCGTGGGCTGTCCGGTGTTTGTTATGCTGCCGCTGGACACTGTATGGTTCGTGGAGCGGGAAGGCAGGAAGGTGGGTAGCTGGGGTCGAGATGTTACAACGTGTGCGGCTGTGTGTGCATAGCGCTGAGCAGCAGTGAGTGTGTTCGTAATGCTGCCGCTAGACACTGCATGCTTCGTGCAGCCACAAGGCAGGCAGGTGAGCAGATAATCGCCAACGGGTGTGCAGGTTCATGCTTGCAGGAACGGCAGCAGTACTGCAGTGTATGGGGCAGCAGTGTGGATTGTATGCAGACTGCAGGGTGTCAAAGCATGGCAGAACATGTGTGTCAGAAATAGCGTGGCTTGCATTCACCGTGGAGTGGTGTTTTGGCAGGGCTGGCTTGGGTATTGGTTGTTGGGTGAGGTTGCGCATGGCTGTGAGGGGTGCTGTGGAGCAGCAACTAGAGCATGGTGCTCTAGTTGACAGCACACTGTTGCAGCTGTGAGCTTCACATCAGGGGACGTATGCTAGCAGTAGACAGTGACGACGCGAGTTTAGAGCACGCCTTGGTGATGGTACACAGCGCCAGCTGGCAGCTGTAGCACTGAACTCAGCATATATCTTAGCAACCGCTTTTCTCCTGTACCAGTGTGCTTGGAACTCGCGTTGCAAAAGTAGCTGCTACTGCTGCTGTTGTTCATGACGCAGGTCGCCATACTCAAGCGCGAGCGTGCGCTTGAGATTGCGCTGCACACGCTGCGCAAGGCAGGCGTTGAGGGCGTGATGGTTGACGTGTGGTGGGGCATTTGCGAGCGCGCAGGGCCGCGCGTGTACGACTTCAGCGCGTACAGACGGCTCTTCCACAAGTGAGTGGACAGGCTGTGTGGCCAGTCTGTGCTTGCAATTGTCTGCTGTGTGAGGGCTGGCTGATTCGAAATCCTGAGCAGCTGCTCTGACAAGGCTTCGTGTGTACGACTTTAGCGCGTACAGGCGCCTCTTCCACAAGTGAGTGTGGACAGGCTGTGCTCACAGTGGTCTGCTGTGTGTGGGCTGGCTGATTGGATATTCTGAGCAGTTGCTCCTGAGGTTCGCGGCATAGCGTGTACGACTTCAGCGCGCACGGACGGCTGTTCCACAAGTGAGTGGACAGGCCGTGCATTGGGTGCGCTTGTTTGCAACCCACAGCAATTGCTGTTCAGGGTCACGGCATGGATTGTACGGATTTGGGCACGTACCCGCGGCTTTTCACAAGTGAGTGGGTAGACTGTTGCGACTCTGTCTGCTGTGTGAGGGCTGGCCATTCCTTGCAGGCACCCTCCTGCTAAGCCATCGCCTTGCCCCTTATCTGCTGTGTTGCATGACTGCAGGTGTGCTGCTGCTGGGCTCAAGGTGCAGGCAGTGATGTCGTTCCACGCGCTGCCAGCAGCATCCAGGCAGTTGAAGCAGTCGCTCACAACAATGTTGTGCTGCCGTTTGTTTCATTGTGCCGCATTATTACAGGTGTGCTGCTGCTGGGCTCAAGGTGCAGGCAGTGATGTCGTTCCACGCTGCAGGCGGCAACGTTGGCGACACCTGCAAGATCCCGCTGCCCAAGTGGGTGCTGGACATCGGCGAGCGCAACCCAGACATCTTCTACACGGACAAGCAGATGCACAGGTGCGGCTTGATGCAGCGTGTCTTGCTGATTGTATGGGCTGTTGCTGGGTGCGCAGGATTTGAAATGCTTTTGGCATGGCATTGTGTTACGAATTGATATGTGGTTAAACGAGTGACACCTGCAAGATCCCGCTGCCCAAATGGGTGCTGGACATCAGCGAGCGCAACCCAGACATCTTCTACACAGACAAGCAGATGCACAGGTGCAGCTTGGCGCAGCGCAGCTTGCTCGTTGTATGGGCTGTTGCTGGGTGCACCTTGATGCATGGGTTTATTTGGCGATGTGTGGTTAGGCGAGTGGCACCTGCAAGATCCCGCTGCCCAAGTGGGTGCTGGACATTGGCGAGCGCAACCCAGACATCTTCTACACTGACAAGCAGATGCACAGGTGCGGCTTGATGCAGCGTGTCTTGCTGATTGTATGGGCTGTTGCTGGGTGCGCAGGGTTTGAGGTGCTTGTGGCATGGTTGTTCTTGTGGTGAGGCGAGTGATACCTGCAAAATTCTGCTGCCCAAGTGGGTGCTGGACATTGGCGAGCGCAACCCAGACATCTTTTACACAGACAAGCAGATGCACAGGTGCGGCTTGATGCAGCGTGTCTTGCTGATTGTATGGGCTGTTGCTGGGTGCGCAGGGTTTGAGGTGCTTGTGGCATGGTTGTTCTTGTGGTGAGGCGAGTGATACCTGCAAAATTCTGCTGCCCAAGTGGGTGCTGGACATTGGCGAGCGCAACCCAGACATCTTTTACACAGACAAGCAGGTGCACAGGTGTGCACAAGCAGGCCTGCCAAGCTTGGGACACGTGCATGTGGCAGCTGCGTGGGGTGGTGGGCGGGCGCGGCATTGTTTGCAGGGGTGTTGCCGGGAGGGGTGTTGGCGGGGGGACGGTGTGTAGTCTGACACTTCAAGTTTGCTTCTTCGGTATGAGCTGCTGTTGGGGACATTGTAATGACTGCTGGACATTGTGTCTTTTTCTGTGCCTTGCAGGAACAAGGAGTGCCTCTCGCTGGGCTGTGACGAGGTGCCGCTGTTCTGGGGCCGCTCGCCTGTGGACATGTACAGGTACGGCAGATAGGTGTTACCTTCTGTTGGGGTACTGTTAGCATTGCTCTAGATCAAGACCAGTACATCAAATACCTTGTTGCTCCTGTGTGGACATGTACAGGTGCGGTAGATTTGAACATGCTTTTGGGGTGCTCTTAGCATTGCAGTAGTGACGGGGTGCCGCACATGTGCGATTACACTTGCAATCGATATGCAGACAGGAGTGTCACATGCTACGTTGTGGTTGCTCGACTGTAGACTGTAGACACAAGAAGGTGTGGCAGGTTCAAGCATGCTTTTGGGGTGCTTTTAGCATTGCAGCAGTGACGAGGTGCCGCTGTGATGAAGTGCAACTGTTTGGGGGGGGGAGCGGCCCCCTGTGGACATGTACAGATGCGACATATGATAATCGTCCCTGGGTGTGCTGAGCATTGTGCTGGGTCAGTGCATCATGTTACCTTATTATGATTTCCTGTGACAATGCCTTCAGATGCGCTTAGCATTGCTGCAGATTGGATCTAGCACATTCGCAATGCTTTTGAAATGTGATGGTCCGCAGCCTATTGACTTGTCATCTCTTGACTGGGGCTGTCATCAAGAGGAGTACTCCTGCTGATCTTACCTTCCATCTTTCATGTTGCTGCAGGGACTTTGTTGACGCGTTTGCCAACCACTTTGACTACCTCTTTGGTGCTGTCATCACAGATAACAGAATTACTCTTGCTGATCTCACCCTTCACCTTTTCAACTGCTGCAGGGACTTTGTTGACGCGTTTGCCAACCACTCTGACTACCTCTTTGGTGCTGTCATCACAGATAACAGAATACTCTTGCTGATCTCACCCTTCACCTTTTCAACTGCTGCAGGGACTTTGTTGACGCGTTTGCCAACCACTTTGACTACCTCTTTGGTGCTGTCATCACGGAGATCACTCATGCTGAGCTTACCGTTCACCTATTTCAACTGCTGCAGGGACTTTGTTGACGCGTTTGCCAACCACTTTGACTACCTCTTTGGTGCTGTCATCACCTAAGCTACGAATGTGCTTGTGCTGGTTTCAACTTCTATCTTTTGCCTTGCTGCAGGGACTTTGTTGACGCGTTTGCCAACCACTTTGACTACCTCTTTGGTGCTGTCATCACGGAGATCACTGTGGGCCTGGGCCCAGCAGGGGAGCTGCGCTACCCCAGCTACCCAGAAGGCGACGGCAGGTGCGCAGTGACAACAGTGGCTTGGCCTTTAGTCACACGCGTGGCATGCTATGGCTTTGTACTGGTTGTGTATGCCAGTGTTGCTTATGTGTGCGATGTCTCGTTGGTGGGTTGATGGGTTTTGTGGTGGTGGCATGTTTGGTGCTGTCATCACGGAGATCACTGTGGGGCTGGGCCCAGCGAGGGAGCTGCTCTACCCCAGCTACCCTGAAGGCGACAGCAGGTGCGCGCACAACAGCGGCTTGTCATATCGTGGCCCTGTATTGTATGCCAGCATTGCTTGTGTACACACATGCGTGCTGTGTCGTTGATGGTTGAGACTTTTGGCAGCATGTGCGGTTTGTCATGTTGGGAATTACTGTCGGTCTGGGCCCAGCAGGATCTTGGGAATCCTGTTTCCTGTCTAGGCCCTGCCGTTGCGTTCTGGGTAGCTGGGGTACAGGTCGCAAGCAACTGCGCTCATAGCTACCCGGAAGGCGACGGCAGGTGCGCGGACAACAGCCACTTCACCATCATTTCAGGTGAAACATAATATGGCTCTGTACTGGTTGTGTATGCAAGTAGCGCGTGTGCTTGATGTCTCATTGCTGGATTGTTGGGTTGTTGTCGCAACATGTGTGGTACCGTCATCACGGAGATCACTGTGGGCCTGGGCCCAGCAGGATCTTGAGAACCCCGTTTCCTGTCCAGGCCTGCCGTCGCGTTCTGGGTAGCTGGGGTACAGTTCGCAAGCAGCTGCGCCCATAGCTACCCGGAAGGCGACGGCAGGTGCGCGGGCAACAGCAGCTTGGCCTTTGTTCCGAGTGTGACATAATATGGCTGTATTGGTTGTGTATGCCAGTGGTGCTGGTGCGTGCTGTCTCATTGTGTGGCAGTTGCAGGTCGGTGTGTGCGTATCTGGCTCGTTATAGTGGTGCGCCAGCTCTTGCTTTTACAACATGCTCGTTGGTTTACCTTTCTATTATACATCCATTTGCATTTCATCTTTCCGTGCAGGTGGCGTTTCCCTGGCGTTGGCGAGTACCAGTGCTGCGACAGGTACATGCTCGCTGACCTGCGCGCATTCTTTCCTCAATACGCTCGTTGGTTCATGCCAGTCCTACACTGTTTCCGCTACCGTTTCTTGTGCAGGTGGCGCTTCCCCGGCGTTGGCGAGTACCAGTGCTGCAGCGGTGGAGCCTGCCTCAACACCTGGTTCACTCGCCATTGTACATTTGTTTGTCGTTTGTGTGCAGGTGGCGTTTGCCCGGCGTTGGCGAGTACCGGTGCTGCTGTGTTCGTATCTGGATGCGCTGTTGCTGCAGTGGCATGCCCTGCATTGTGTTCGTATCTGGCTGTGGTGTTGCTGCAGTGGATCTTGCTCCCGCGACACGCCTAATCGTTTACCTTCTTTGTACATCCATTTGCATTTCACATTCCCGTGCAGGTGGCGTTTCCCTGGCGTTGGCGAGTACCAGTGCTGCGACAGGTACATGCTCGCCGACCTGCGCGCAGCAGCACGTGCAGTAGGTCATCCTGAGTGGGGCCATGGGGGGCCTCATGATGCCGGGCACTACAACAGCCGCAGTTGGGAAACTGGCTTTTTCGTGAGCCAGGGCGGCAACTGGCAGAGCGAGTACGGCCACTTCTTCCTGTCGTGGTACAGGTGAGGCGCTCTTGTTACTTAACACATTTGTAAGGATGTTGGCAAGCGTACACGTACAAACCACAGACGCATGACTTGCTGCTCCCTCAGCTGCTGAATGTATGTTGATCTCTGTCTATCAGCAAAAAAAAGAAAGCCAGTAGGCTGTACAGTCGTGGTATGCTGCCCTGACAGCAGGTGAGCACCTGTGTGGGCATGCAACTGCATGTTAGGGGGCTCAAAAGGTGCTGCTGCACTCAACAACACCTGCTGTCGTATAAAGGCGTATAAGCGCCTTTGCAGCAGGCAGACACAAGGTTGTAATGCCAAATATAAGTTGTAATAAACAATATAACATATCTGTTAACAAAAATGTAACAGCTGCCCTCAGGATTGCCAACTTCATGTTTTTTTTTACGTGTACGGGTGGCATATAAGGCCTGATACGGCATACAATACTGTTTATACGCAGTACATTTATACTGTGTGTACGCTTGCCAACATCCTTACACATTTGTAACATGTTAGTTACTTTGGGGGGCCATGGGGGGCCTCACGATGCTGGGCACTACAACAGCCGCAGTTGGGAGACTGGCTTCTTTGTGAGCCAGGGCGGCAACTGGCAGAGCGAGTACGGCCACTTCTCCCTGTCGTGGTACAGGTGAGGCACTGTTGTTATGTAACATATTCATAACATGTTACTTTGGGGGGCCACAGGGGGCCTCACGATGCTGGGCATTACAACAGCCGCAGCTGGGAGACTGGCTTCTTTGTGAGCCAGGGCGGCAACTGGCAGAGCGAGTACGGCCACTTCTTCTTGTCGTGGTACAGGTGAGGCGCAGTTGTTATGTAACATGTTCGTAACATGATGTATACTTTGGGGGGCGGAGGGGGCCCCCATGATGCTGGGCACTACGACATCCGCAGCTGGGAGACTGGCTTCTTTGTGAGCCAGGGCGGCAACTGGCAGAGCGAGTAAGGCCACTTCTTCCTGTCGTGGTACAGGTGAGGCGCTGTCTCATAACATGTTACATGACATACTACATAATGTATCACGTAGCATGAATGTAACACACCATGAGACAGGTTAGTATTGGCAGTTGGATTCAAGGTTGATGCTGGTTGTGCAGCTTTGTGCAGCTGGGTGCGATGGTGCTTCACATGCTGCTGCTGCTGCTGCTGCTGCTGACGTCTGCAGTGGGCTGCTGGTACGGCACGTGTTGCTGAGTGGCAGTTGGTTGGTCTGTCGCTCCAGGTACTGCACGTGTACAGGGGTTCTGTTCCTGACGGGTACATCTGTGCTGCTGCTGCTGCTGCTGCCTTTGACGTCTGCAGTGGGCTGCTGGTACGGCACGCGCGGCGAGTGCTGGGTGCAGCAGCAGACGTGCTCAACAAGCCTGGCAGGCCACGCATGCTCAAGGCGGTGCGCGAGGTGAGTTTGAATCTTTGTGTTTGTGTTGTGGCACAACGGTACACTTCGTGATGCAGCAGCAGACGTGCCGCCAGGCCATGCATGCCTGAGGCTGTGCGCGAGGTGTGTTTGCAGGGTTTTCAGGTGATGTCAGCTGTTCCGTGTTCCTCGTCTCAGCCGATAACCCATGTTGGCACGGCTGAGGTGCTGTTGCTTGAAGCTCAACGGATTGCTGATTTTGCTGACTATGCTGTTGCGTATCCTCTGCTGTTCTGCCTGTGTTGCCCCATGTTTCAATCACTATGCACAGTGTGAGAACGGCCACGTGATGTACGAGTTCCAGCCAGTGGTGCAGCTAGGCGCCAAGCTGGCAGGCGTGCACTGGTGGTTCAAGAGCAGGGCGCACGCAGCAGAGCTCACAGCGGGCTACTACAACACGCGAGACAGGGACGGCTACGCGCCAATCATCCAGGTGTGTGTTATTATGTTTTGTTTATTTATTATGTTTTATTTATTTATTATGTTTTGGAATACCTGTGCAGAGCAGAAGTACAGACATTCTTGCTGCGTGCATCGTAGGGTTTGTAGGGTTTGCGGGGTGCAGGGGTGATGCATGGTGGTGATTCAAACACAAAATTAGGGGGCACGCGGCAGAGCTCACAGCGGGCTACTACAACACGCGAGACCGGGACGGCTACGCGCCAATCATCCAGGTGTGTGTTATTATGTTTTGTTTATTTATTATGTTTTATTTATTTATTATGTTTTGGAATACCTGTGCAGAGCAGAAGTACAGACATTCTTGCTGCGTGCATCGTAGGGTTTGTAGGGTTTGCGGGGTGCAGGGGTGATGCATGGTGGTGATTCAAACACAAAATTAGGGGGCACGCGGCAGAGCTCACAGCGGGCTACTACAACACGCGAGACCGGGACGGCTACGCGCCAATCATCCAGGTGTGTGTTATTATGTTTTGTTTATTTATTATGTTTTATTTATTTATTATGTTTTGGAATACCTGTGCAGAGCAGAAGTACAGACATTCTTGCTGCGTGCATCGTAGGGTTTGTAGGGTTTGCGGGGTGCAGGGGTGATGCATGGTGGTGATTCAAACACAAAATTAGGGGGCACGCGGCAGAGCTCACAGCGGGCTACTACAACACGCGAGACCGGGACGGCTACGCGCCAATCATCCAGGTGTGTTGGAATGTTTTCGTGAATACGTGCAGAGCAGAATTGAAGACATTTTCACTGCGTGTGTTGTAGGGTTTGCGGGTTGCGGGGTGGGTGGGGGTGGTGGTTCAAGAGCAGGGGCGCGCGCTGCAGAGCTCACAGCCGGTTACTACAACAAGCGGGTAGGGTTGCTGATCCGATCACCGCCCACCATCTTCTTACCCTGGTTTTCTAACCCCTACCTTCCCAAGACAAAGAAGCCCACAGGGTTCGTGCAGCAGCCCACCTGTTCACTTCCTTCTTGATGCCGAAGGCCACTGCATATCTTGTGTTCAAGGAATGTACTTTTAATTCCTTTTTTGGTGGGCAAGAACCTTGCGCTCCACCTGCCCGCTCCAACGAGCAGCTGAAGCACAAGATTCTTGCCCACCAAAAATGATGAGCTCGTGTCATCATGACATCACGATGTGATTGATCGCACTTTTTTTGAGGGCGTGTGCTTCTGCGTCTGCCTGTGCAGGTCATCGCGGAGTTCAACGGCCGTCTCAGCTTCACCTGCGTGGAGATGCCCCCCCCCCCGCCCGCCCTGACGGTCCCCCAACGTGTACTCCTGCATGCTTGTACTGCTATGTGTGTGCAGGTCATTGCGGAGTTCAACAGCCGCCTCAGCATCACCTGCGTGGAGATGCGCTTTCTTGACGGTCACTTTGCTCTTGCATCTCAAGTCACATATCTGACTCCTTCGCATTGTTGTACTGCTGTGCATACTGCTGTGCGTGCAGGTCATTGCGGAGTTCAGCGGCCGGCTCAGCTTCACCTACTCCTGCGTGCTTGTACTGCTGTACCTAATGTGGTTGGGCAGCTGGGCATAAACCTTATCATCTGTGTCTATCGATTTATGCAGGTCATTGCGGAGTTAAAGGGCCGCCTCAGCGTCACGTGCGTGAAGATTCTTCCCCAAAACTAAAAACGGTTACTGTGCTTTTTCACCTCAAGTCACACATCTGAATCCTCTGCATGTTTGTACTGCTGTGCGTGCAGGTCATTGCGGAGTTCAACGGCCGCCTCAGCTTCACCTGCGTGGAGATGTGCGACTACCGCCGCCCGCCTCAACGGTCGCTTTGCTCTTTCACCTCAAGTCACGCACACCTCAAGTCACACAGCTGAATCCTTTGCATTGCTCTACTGCTATGCGCGCAGGTCATCCGGAGTTCAACGGCCGCCTCAGCTTCACGTGCGTCGAGATGCGCGACTGCGAGCACCCCTCCCCCCCCCCCAAAAAAAAAGTCATTGTGCTCTTGCGTCTCAAGTAAATCCTTCCCATTGTTGTCCTCTTATCTGTGCAGGTCATTGCGGAGTTCAACGGCCGCCTCAGCTTCACCTGCGTCGAGATGCGCGACTGCGAGCACCCGCCAGAGGGCCGCTGCAGCCCGCAGGGCCTGCTGCAGCAGGTGCTGGAGTGCGCGGAGCGATACGGCGTGCCACTGGCAGGTGCGTTGTCAGCGTCCGGTTTGATGGTGTTCTGTGTTCTGGTGCGGACAGCAGTTTCTAGAGCCAGCTGCAGCAGGTGCTGGAGTGCGCGGAGCGATATGGCGTGCCACTGGCAGGTGCGTTATGATCAGTTTGGATTGTGCATGTTTTGTCAGATGGTGAGCTGTGTGTAGTGAGGACAGCAGTCTTGAGGGGCCTGCTGCAGCAGGTGCTGGAGTGTGCGGAGCGCTACGGCGTACCACTGGCAGGTACGCTGTGAACGTTGGTTTGACTTGTGCATGTTTTTGTTTCGTGGTAGGCTGTCACAGCAGCAGTGCAGCAGTCACTCATGAGACAGCAGCACCTGCAGCAGATGTATCCGGTTACTAGTGAGCCGCTTATGATTGCTGGTGTGGGTTGGCAGTGCCCCTGTGGGAGGATCCATCCCACACGCGAGTGCACTGACGCTGTGGTCCAGCTCAGGGCCATCAGTGATTAGGGTTTAGGGCGACCATTGAATGAGAGACCGTGCCGGGCGAGTGCTTGTGCGTTGATGGTTTTGGCCGTATCTGGCCCTAGCTTGTGGGTTTGCACCTACCGGTTAGGAACCACTAAAGGTGGTTTGGGAGTGGCTCCCTTCTTGGGTTCCTCTCTCGCTAGAAAAACGTGTAATTGATTGATTGATTGGTAGGCTATGTGTGGTGTGGACAGCCGTTCTTAGAGACTGTGCAGCAGGTGCTGGATTGCGCGGAGCGCTATTGGATGGTGAGCTGTGTGTGGTGAGGACAGCCGCCCGCAGGGGCTGAGGCAGCAGGTGCTGGAGTGTGCGGAGCGATACGGCGTACCACTGGCAGGTGCGTGATGAACGTTTGGTTGGATTGTGCATATTTTGTTTGGTGGTAAGCTGCAGCAGCTGTGTGTGGAGGGACAGCAGTCTTGAGGGGCCTGCTGCAGCAGGTGCCGGAGTGCGCTGAGCGATATGGCGTGCCACTAGCAGGTGCGCAGCAGAGTGAAACGCAACTGGTTTGTGCGACCGGCTGCAGGTATTGTGGAGTATGGTTTGTGGCTATGAGCAGTGCATGTTGAGTATAACTGAGCTGCTATGTTCAGGTTGGCTGGCCCCGTATTGGCATGCCAGAGTGATCTGTGGAGCATTGCTGTTGCGTGGATGCGCTACAACCTTCTTGCTGCCTCTTCCATCCTTGGGTCTTATGCCGCCGCCGCTGCTGCTGCTGCTGCTGTGTGTGCAGGCGAGAACGCGCTGCAGCGGTACGACGAGCACGCGTTTGACCGCATCGCTGAGTCAGCTTTTGGCCGCACAGCACGCGCAGGGCGGCTTGAGCAACTCACGTTCCTGCGTATGGGTGATCTCATGTTCGACAACTGGGATGCATTCTGTGCATTCCTGCAGCGCATGCGGGGGAACAGGAGCGATGTGGAGCAGCAGCAGCAGCTGCAGCTGCAGCAGCAGCAGTACTACCTGCAGCAGCAGCTGCTGGCGCAGCAGTATGTGGGGCTGCAGCAGCAGCACGGCAGTTGGGCAGAGCAGCAGCAGCAAGCGGGGGGCAGCAGTACGCAGCAGCAGTCGCAGCAGGGGTTGCAGCAGCCTGTGGTACCGGTAGGGCAGCAGCAACAGCAGCAACAGCTTTCGGGCTCAGGGCAGCAGCAGCAGCAGCCTGCTGTAGTGCAAGCAGGCAACCAGCAGCAAGTCGACCCAGGCGACCTCTCAGGTGTGCAGTAGCTGCCACTGTTGTGGCAGCTGTATGTTAAAACATCATGTTATAACATGCCATTGTAACAGTTAGGATAACCTGTGAGCGGCTGGTGGCGGCAGCGCTGTGCAGCAGCACCCAATTGGCGGCTGTATGCTTGTAGCTTGCCTGCTGTGATCTCGTGTGTGTATGCTGTAGCATCTAATACTGTGTGCTGGTATCATGGTTGCTGCTTGCGCTGCCTAGCGGGCGAGACTGCAAGCGCTTGTGTGCCAGTTGCATTTTGTATCTGCTGACATGGCCTGTACGCGCGTTGCGGTATGGTATGCATTCAGATGCTGCAGTCTTGATGTGCTGTCGCTGCAAAGGCACAGGTGCATAGGTGACGTGTGCGTGCGTGCTGGAGCGCATGATGCTGCTGCATGATGCTGCATGATGCTGCTACATGATGCTGCTGCACTGCTGTGCACGCTCCATAGTTGGGCAGCGCTTGCTAGCTAGCTAGCACGTCTGCAGAGCTGTGCTACAGTGCTATAGTATGCTGGCGTCTGAATCTGGCCGACCAGCTGATGCCACATTCATTTGAGTTCTGTTAGCCTTGCTCAGCAGTTAGGTGCTCGCAGCGCTTGCGGCAATGTGCACAGCAGCCTTGCATCAACCTGCCCTCCGGGTGCTGTATGCAACCTTAAACGTGCAGCCTTCCGCCTGACAGCATAAGTGCCGTTGCGGCTGCTGTGCCTGCACCTGCCAGGTGGTGTTGCATGCTGCAGCATGTCCCAAGCTGTTTAGCAAGCAGCAGGTGTGCTGAGTCTTTGGCATGCGTAGTGTTATGGCGTGCGTACTGTGGGCTGTGCGTCACAACGGCAGCGGCTGACACGCTGGCTGCTTGCGCACCCGTTTTTGTGCTTGCGTTGCTACCTTTGCTCGATTGGGTGAGGCGCGAGTAGCACGGTGAAATGTGCTAGCAGCAGTACGTCCCTTGTGCTGTGTACAAGGCAGTATGTAGCACAGTGCAAGCATGGCCAGACCCTGCTGCTGCTGCTGCTGCTGCTGGCGCAATAGTTGTGCTGTTGCAAGCTAGGCCTGTGTCCAATTTTGTGTCCGTATGCCCTCCCTTCTTGCTCTCTTTCTGAATCGTGAGGTTGCAAGGGACGTAGCTCGACTAGCGTGCAATGCATAACAGCAACAGCCGCAGCGCTTGCGGCACAGCTGGTATAAAGCAGTGCATTGACGGCACTGGGAGGTATCTACTCCTGTGCCTGATTGCCCCTGTGCATGCGGTGGCACCCTGTCTGTTACATTTGAATTTGTAACCCGTGTGCTGGCCCAATGCGGCCATGCTGTTCAAATGCAGACACAGCGTGGCGAGTAGACTGTGTGATGGTTTTGGACTGGCATGGATTGCCTCTTGTATCACACCTCTTGCCAGATCCCTGATCACTTGTGCCTGATTACTTGGCCTTACAAGGCTTGCTGGCGTTGCTGGTGACTTTTGCGGCAAGCGTGTTAGGCTGCTTTTGACATCTGCGGGCAGTCGATGACGCTGACAATGCTGATGTTTATGCTGTTGCGGAGGCACCAACGGCGTGGTCGTATTTCCGCAGTCGACGTGCGCACTGCAGCCAAGATCAGTGCTGCAGTGCTGCTACCTCAGATGATGAGGGTCATGCAGCGATGCCTTGAAGCCTTGCGCGTGTCTGTGTGGTGCACCTTGGCGGCTTATTACCCTCCGTGCTTTGCTGTTCATGTGACAGCTGCATGTGACGCCAGCCGTCGGGTTGACTCTGCACTCCTGCAGCGCTGCTTCTGGCGTGCTGATGTGTCAGTGTGATTCGTCTGCGCTGTCTCTGGCGGTGCCTACAGCAACATGTGGTAGCTGCGGGGCTTCAGGCGAGGCTACTTACCTCGTGCTTGCACCACGGGCCTTTCGCAGAGTCCTGTTTCATGGAGTCAGCTTACGTCAAGCTATAATGTGCTAGTGTCTTGTGTTATCAGAGAGCAGAGTGCTGTTGCTGTGTTATGGATGCTGCATCACAAAGACTTTGGCTGGCAGCCAAGGTCTTGTGTGCGCCTTCCAGCAGCAGCAGCAGTAGCAGACATCGCACGCCCTGGTGTGCCGACTGCGGATTTAAACAGAGTGTGCATTGTGTGTGGGTGTGTGTGCTCTTTGAGCCCCAAGCGCTGCTTAGCAGTATGTCACTGCTGCAACGCATAACTTCCCTGCCGGTCCTCGTCACCCCGCAATGTGGGTGGTAGGGCTGGCTTGTATTACTAACCCTTGTCAGCTTTTTGGCTGCGTGCATTGTGGGGTGCAGCAGTGGCTGCGGCTGCACTCTGTATGCATGTCACGTTGTGTGTATTGTGTAACAGTAGAATGACATGTGTGTCCAATGCATGTGTGCTTGTGTGTGGTCACTCCTTCTGTGCGTTAGTCCTTCTGCGCGTGTGTGCCATGTTTCAAACTATGAGAAGAAGTGTGATTCGGGCATACTTTCGTCTGGCAACGATAGAGCATATCTGGCAGCGCCCGGTTGTGTATGTGTGTTACAACGTTATAATAGATTAGCTCAATAGAGGGCTGCTTTCTCAGCAGCGATCCTGCTGGTCAAGTGGTGGTAGGGGTGTGGTGCTGCTGTTGCTGCTGCAGCTATCGCCGACATGCAGTACGGCAGCAGTAGGGCATTGCTGCACGGATATAGTAGTTGGGTATTAGATGTAGATGTGACGCGATGTTGCAGCCGATTGGGAAGTGGCAGATTGACAGTCTTGACCGTCCTGCAACTGCCGCAGCAGATTAGTTGCACAACAGCAGCCGCGCTGCACGATGCATGCAGCGCGATTGTATGTGTGTGTGTGATGTTGTTCCGTATTCAGTAGCTGCAGCATCAGCCGCACCGCACAACACCGCGGTGGTGTGTGTTAGCACTAGCTTTGGTGAAGTGCAGTTTTGAGGTTTCTCTCCTGTTGTTGTCTGTTGTCTCTGTTTGCCCTGTTTTGGGCGCTTTGTTGTTGTGCACGGCGCTTGCCTTGCTGCGCCTTTGTTTGGCGGTACTCCTTCGGTTGTTTCAGCAGTTTCAGCAGTTTCAGCAGCAGTATTCTGCTGTCCTGCAAGCCTGTCAGCAGTGGTAGCGGGAACAGCTGTGCTTGTGCTGCACCTTTTGGCATGCTGTTGCTGCTGCCTGCTGCGGTTGCTTGGCAGCTTTGCACACATAGCTGCTGTCTCTCTTGCCACGTCACGGTGTAGTGTTGGGGTTGCTGCGTATCGTGCATTGGCGTGTGTGCATTTGCTGCTTCATGGTGCTCTGCTGCACTAGCCGTGCAGACACCCCTGAAAGAAACCGGCACGTTGTGCTGTCCGCTGCAGCAGTTGTGCAACAGCAACTGCTGCAGCTGTATCTGTCGTCGTGCGGTTGGTTTTTTTTGACAATTTTGTTTGACTGCTGTTTCAGGCAAGGCTGGGAGAATTTCCTTTCTCGTCTGTGGCGATTTTGCTGAGGGATCACTGTATTTGTAACTCTAGTGAATTTTCCCTTGACTCTTGGATACGGAAGACACCGGTGGAAACGATCACATGCAGCCTGGCCAAGCATCACGACTGCAACGACTTCGGCTTTGCATTTCACAAAGACATGACAGTGCATGCGTGTCGCAGCGAGACAGCATTGGGTTGCACAATGAGGGAGGCAGGATGGGAGAGTTTTGCCTGCTTTACCTGCCAGGCAAGGCTTGCATGCTGCCTTTTCCAGCACCGCTAACTTCTTTACAATGAGGGAGGCAGGATGGGAGAGTTTTGCCTGCTTTACCTGCTTTGCATGCTGCATTTTCCAGTTCCGCTAACTTCTTTACAAAGACACCTTTGCACCCTCCGAGGTGATCACCAAGGCAGGAACCAAGCCCTGCTGAACGAGTCACTCTGAGGGATCACTGTATTTGTAACTCTAGTGGATTTCCCCTTGCCAAGAGGCTCTTGGATACGGAAGACACCAGTGGAATGAAATGATCACATGCCAGTACCGCTACATTCTTTACATGCCAGTGGCACTGCAGCTTCAGAGCGCAGCTCTGTACTGCGTGGAGCCAGAACTTCGAAGAATTAGCAGTACTACTACGCTAGGCCTAGCGTGACTTCGCGCTCATGCGTTCATCTGGTCGGTAGCAGGCAGAGGAAAAATTCGTTCTGAAGGCTGCGATCATTGCATGCAGCAGCGAGGCTCCCGCGAACTGCGATCGGGTGGCCACCCATGGGTAACACGGGGTAACCAACAAGGCAGCTCACGTGGTTGACTACTCGTCCGGGGCCATCATCCGTACCTATTACAGAACATTAAAGAGGCAGAAATACTTTTTTGAGGGATCGAACGGCAGATACATGGTGCCAGCGACAAAGTGCCCTTTCAAGGTAATCAGTAGTTGTTTCCTAGCGGATGCTGCCCCACAAGCGGCCGATACCCTACTTCCTTCTACATACCTCTACTTCAACGATGCAGTGAGTCACTTGCGAACCTTCACGATTGTAGCCAGACTAGTCCTGCCGATCTGGGTGTTTCAACCTGCCATTCACTGCAGGTGCGATTATGCCACCAGCTCCAAAGCTGCACGCAAACAATCCAACTTGCATTGTGTAGAGATCCTTGCATCATTCCAGTTCAATGGGCTCTGTCATCGTAGCAACCAACCACACAACGGAGACAGCTGTGTGCTCGCGATCGCATTGCGATCGGCTCCTGGCTTACCGCGGCCCCCAAACACGATCAACGCAATGGCGCAATACTATTAAGTTTCGCTGTCTCTGTCATCTCTTTTGCTGTGCCTTGCAGACCCCGTCTCTTCCCTGCAGCTTTGCAGTCACTAGGCGTCACCTAGCTTAGTCACGACACCTCAGCGTTTGCAACCCGCCATTACAGTACTGTTTGCAAGCACAACAGGTGAGCACACAGCGGCAAGCAAGCAGCCTTAAATGCAACGTAGCTGTCGCGGAGCTATCCTGAGCAACATTGTGCTGGCGTCATCTGTTGGGAAAGGAAAGACAGCAAAGCAGCAGACGGCCAGCAGGTTGTTGGGTTCGCCTGTTCCCGATGCATTGATCAGCATACTTTGGATTCCCCTCGATCCAGCACCTTTCTACCGTTTCATCGGCCACTGTGCTGCTTTGCTACCGTGCAGGCTTCTCGGAACGTCTTGACCTACCAAGGCAAGCAAGAAGCCAGCCCCGCGATACTTTCATCGCCCTCGTGGATAGCCTAATCGCGTCTAAATAGCAGTATGTCGATTATGAAGTCCCTGCTGCTTGCCCTGGGCGCCTGTCTGGCCTTCAGCGGGCTTTGGTGCCGCCCGGCAATGGCTTGCGGAAGCACAGCTTTCACTGTCGGCAGCAACCTCAACGCTCTGCCTACGCCTACTTTCAACGCCGATGAAAGCTACAAGCGCTACGCGGTGGGTTGCAGTGCATGCCGAGGGACCGCACCAACAGCAGCAGGCACGTGTGCACACAGCAGCAGCAAAATCGTTGTTTGCTGTTGATGACTCATGCCATGCAGCAGGTGATGGCATCATGCAGATATCTTTCAGCTGCACAAGGCTGTGATTCGTTGTCAGCTGCGCCATGGCACCTGTCTGTCAGCCACGTGCACGTGACTTGCTGCTGCTGCACCGCCGTTCACAGTGTGGCTGCAAGCGCCTCACATTCACTCCCACTGTGCAGACCAGTCTGTGCAATCACTTGACCATCCTGCTGCTGCTACTGCTGCTACTGCTGCTGCTGCTACTGCTGCTGCTGCTACTGCTGCTGCTGCTGCTGCAGGCTGCCCAGGTGCAATCCCATTTTGCTGACCAGCTGACTGCGCCGCCCCTGAGATTTGCCAACAGCAGGTCAACCTCCTATTCATGCGTGGACGCACGCGGCGATGGTGCAATGCTGGTGAGTTCATGTTGTTATTGGCTTGAACGCAAAAATTTGCTTATCCGGGCTTCAGAACAGAGGATTCACTTTTTATTGGATGCAGCTGTCAGCCAGCTGCTCGCATGCATCTTGGTGATCCTTGCTGCTGCTGCTGCTGCTGATGCTTCTGGCGTCTGCAACTGTTACTTTTGTGCTGTGTAACAGGGCACTCCAGGAGGCGACTTCGGAGAGCTTGTTGATGGTGTGATTGCCTGGTTCAAGCTTGAAGGAAAGCCGGTTAACAAAGCAGACATCAAAACCCTGTTTGACGCCTTCATGGACAAGGTTGCCAGGTGAGGGGCGTTTGTGCCATCATGTTCCTAATCTGTTGATTTTTTACAGCATAGATGCAGCTTGTGGCACTACAGCTGGGCCTTTTGGGCATGGGTGCAGTTTGAGCCGATTGATGTATTTGTAAATGATTGTTGGTGCACAGCAGTGTGCAGGTGCTGCATGCTCTTCACGTTTATGCTGCTTTCTATGGCCGCTGTGCCACTAGTATAGTACGCTTGCCGTGTACATCTGCCTGCACCTGACTCGGCGCTGCTGCTGCTGCTGCTGCAGGCCAACGCGCCCCCTGTACTTCCACACTGATGATAGCAAGCTCCGCTCGATGTTTGTTACCCTCAACAAGAAAGGCCTGAAGCCGGAGCGATCCAAACTTCCCGATGTGTGAGTGGCTGTTACACTGTCACAAATGTGTTACATATTCGTTAGATGGCTGCGGGCCCTGCACTGTGACAGTGTTACATCATAGCAAAAGAGCGTCCTCAGCCACACCAGCAGCTCTACTGTGTGAGTGAGAGCAGCCAATGACAGTGTTTTGCCAGGATGTGACTAACCTGACCTTGTTTGACCTTGATTGCATATTACGCCTCAAGCCACGAGCACTGAGTGCTGATCCTGGTCCGCTGCTGATGCTGCCGCCAGATGATCTGTGCTTCCACAACCTCCCAATGCAGGGGCCTCAGGGACGCTGCTGCTGCCGCAATGTGGCTCACCAAGCTAGCCGGTTTCAGTCAGTTTCACAATTTGTAACAGCCACAATCCCTTGCTCACAAATCTGCTGCTGCTGCTGCTGCTGCTATTTCATACATGCAGTGGCCCAAGGGACCCTGCTGCTGCCGCAAATTGGCTCTCTGAACTCGTCAAGCCAGAGTTCCAAGGTTGCGGCCACATCAGGCTGCAGCTCACCCCGGAGTTCACACCTGTGTACAGTGTGAAGTTGAGCGGGAACGACACCGTGAAGTGCGAGGGCGTGCCAGCTGCTGACTGCATCAATGCAGCAGAAGTGACGACGGAGCTGCTGACTCAATTATACAAGTGAGTGATTTATGTGTTATCTTTGTAACAAATTACATAGTTACATTTGTGATATGATGATCACACCTGTGTGTCCAGGTGCGTCGCACCAAGAGGCGTCAGCGCTCCTCAGGACATGATGTCAGTGGCGACAGTTAGTCACTATGCCCACTGCAGCTGATCCACGGACGGCTGTTGTTGCAGTGGATATTGGGCACACGGTCAGGTCCTGGATGCCTTTACGGCTGTTCCTCACGGAGCTATCTATACGATCCTGTGACAGCATCTCTTAAGCAAAGAGAGCTGTGGGGTGGGTGTCAGAACAGGTTGCCCCATCCTCTCTCAGGATCTTTTTCAGAAGTAAATTTGTTGTTGCTTGGTCCAGCCCATGTAACCAACTTACTTAAAAAAACTATGCCCACTCACCTATTGTGCTCTCACGCACAGAGGGCTGACTGCTCTGCCGCTGCTGCTGCTGCTGCCGCAGCTACTGGTGGTTCACTGCTCCCGGCAGTGCTCAGCGTGCCAAGGTCAGATAGCCAATGCTGATCAACTGCCACTGCTGTTGTGTCCCGCTGCTGCTGCTGCTGCTGCTGCAGCTACTGGTGGTTCACTGCTCTCGGCAGTGCTCAGCGCGCCAAGGTCAGATAGCCAATGCTGATCAACTGCCACTGCTGTTGCGTCCCGCTGCTGCTGCTGCTGC
The DNA here is from genome assembly GCA_902809745.2 of Tetradesmus lagerheimii. Classification (NCBI taxonomy): domain Eukaryota; kingdom Viridiplantae; phylum Chlorophyta; class Chlorophyceae; order Sphaeropleales; family Scenedesmaceae; genus Tetradesmus; species Tetradesmus lagerheimii. The sequence goes on from CADDIJ020000211.1 coordinate 55,040, forward strand.
TGCTGCAGCAGCTACTGGTGGTTCACTGCTCCCGGCAGTGCTCAGCGCGCCAAGGTCAGCCTGGTGGTGGACGTGGGGCCCCTGGTGGGCAAGGCCGTTGCCATTGTGGGCTCAACTGACCGTAAGTTTACTTGAGGAATACACCCTGCCAAGTTTTGACAGTGCCAGCTTGGTGGCAACAGTTGAGTGTGCCAATGTTTGTGCTGGTGCCCCTAGCTACCACGTTTGTGCACGAACATGAGCCGCAGTGATTGCTGCTGGCGAACGTAAAATTGTAGCATAATAGCATCACCGGTAGCTGCATGTACATGAGCTGGCACGTTTCTGACATATGGTTTTGCTCCGCCTGCTGCTTACGATCACGCTTGTGCAGGCTCTGCAACCTGCCGCTACATGTACCAGGCATGCACCAACAACCCTGCTGCTGCTGCCGCTGCCTTGCTTCAACCACCATTTGCAGACTCTGGCACCTGGCGCAACATGCACCCCCTGGTGCTGCCCAACCAAGCAGGCTCCACGCTCTTCGTGTACCACGCAAACACCGTCCAAGAGATGCGCGATATGGCAGTGCGTGTTGGGCTCCTCACCACCGCGCCGAAACGCGCAAAGCTCATCGAGCTGTGGAGCAAAGTCGCGGGAGTGCAGCTGGGTGCTACGCTGAAGCACCTCGCGCCCGCGAATGACATCGGACTGTTCTCTGTGACGGTAAATACGACGGGTACGAGGTCGAATGCCAATCGTCGCATGCACATGTGAAAGAGACGACGGGAGGCTGTGGCAGCTTGACGGTCCACGTGGCTGCTGCTGTGGCGGCAGGGCGTGCTGTGCCGGTGGTTCAAGACATGTGTTTGAAATGGGACTGAGATTCAAAGTGGTTACTTGGAATCTGCATGTGCGCATACACGGATTTACATCTTAAGAGGAGGGGTGGTTGCTTGTGGTTCGTACCGCATGGTGCTGCATCTGTTGAAGTGATTTTGCTGCGGCTGACAAAGCACTAACGTGTTGCATGTGCCTGAACACTGCGGCTGCCCAATACTATCTTGCTCAGCGTCAATTCAATATAGCTTGCTGCCTAATATTACCTTGTTTGACATCAACTTAATACAGCTCAATGAACGTGGGGCATAGTAAACCCACCACCTGTGTGTCGCTGCCGTTTGCAGCTGTGACAACTACTGTGTATGTTGGTGGTATCGCGATTGTGTGTTGTCATCATGACCATGCATGTGTCGTGTGGGGTCTTGCACAACGGAAACCACTTAGTGCATGCGGCATGTATGCAGCAGCTGCTGCTGCTGCTGCTGCTGCTGCTAGGAAACCCTCTGCATACATGCAGCTTGTCATGCGGAAATAGGGTACACTGCCGAGAAAGGGACACAGCAGGTGATGCACCGGACAGGATAGGGATAGGAACAGGCGCACTGGATTGGACGCAGTGGCCTCCTTCAGGGTTCAACACTTCCTAGCAGCAGTGAGGGATGCGCGATAGCACTGAATGTTTAGTAAAACAACGATGTAACAAGGAGACAAGACAAGAACTCTACTGTAGACAATAACAGGCGACAAGGACTGCCAGATTCAAACGACACGCCAGCAGCACAGCAGCAGACACAGCAGCTGTACTCTACCAGCAACCAGCGCAGATCAAGTGGAGCTGCACTGCGCACTGGGGCAGGATTATAGGCAAAGCAGTAAAATGCAGGGGCTCTGACTGCACGTTACCACTCTAGCAAGGTGACACACTGCAGCAGATCAACGGTAAGGATCTGCCACAGTGCCAAAAGCACGCTGACACTGTAGTACAAACAAGACTGACGCAGCACTGTCACACCAACCGTGAAGAGTAACCAGACGAGAAGAACAGTAGACGAGGGGGACCAGGAGACCAGACAAGCCTGACACCACTGAGCACTGCGTGCAGCAGACAGCAGTGATGTCAGTAATGCACAAAGAGGGGAGATCAACTAACACAGCACAAGGTAGGCTGCCAGCTGCACAGCAGAAGTGTGATCTGCTGTGATCCAAGCAATGCAATGTATTCGAGCAGGTACAGACGGCACTGCCTGCTGTATTCAATCCAAGCTGAGCAGGTTAGACTGCACTATCCCTGCTGTATTCAATCCAAGCTGAGCAGGTTAGACGGCACTATCCCTGCTGTATTCAATCCAAGCTGAGCAGGTTAGACGGCACTATCCCTGCTGTATTCAATCCAAGCTGAGCAGGTTAGACGGCACTATCCCTGCTAGCTGATCCACACAGGTACGGCACCCTGTGTGGCAGTAAGATGGTGTGAAGATCTGACAGTGCTGGGTCTGGTTTCAGCCCAGATTGTGAGTACAAGCTGTAAACAACAGTTGTGCACTTGCTGACCAGCAGATCGGATAGCAGCGTCTGCTGGCTGACAGTCTGGCTCAGTGTAGGCCGTTTCGCAGGGAGGTATTACGTGTAACCTGCTGACTGTCGATACAGAAAGATATAGACGATCAATTCTGCACAGCAAGGGCTGTCAAACTGCTGGCACTGACCGGAATGGGCCAGTGGGGCTGAAGTCGCGGGCCGGGCCTTGTTTGTAGGACGTTACACTGCTGAAGACGTTGGCAATGTGTCACAACAATACTAAAGCACACGAGCATCAACGCGAGCCAGCGACAAACGGGGCTCGCACGCCATTTGAGCAGTCGACAAACCACCAACAGGACCAACAGGTCCGTCAGAAAATGGGGCTGCTTTTTGAAAACAAGGCACAACGGCAGAAAACCAGGCTCAATCGACTAACAACCAACTAATAATTCTGCCTGGACAAAGCAAGAGACCAATTCTCGCCTGCGTGATGGTGTCACCCGTGCAACCCGCCTTGCATCGCAAGGCGGCAAATGGCGGCAAACCAACAAGCAGGATGATACATGCCATATCAATAGCAAAAGTGCACGAGAAGATAGCACGTAGCATTTAAACACTTGCTCAGCACCTGAGACAGCTGCTTGGCTGTGCACGGTGCTGCAACACGCAAGTGTAAAGCAGGAGCAGGCGATTACCGACATGCAGCGAGGTGATAAAAATCCCTCGTGCATTTATTTAATACAAACAACGTTCTCGTGCAGGCATATGGCTGGATGCAGCTGCCAACACAGCAAACCACTGCAGGTGCCTAGTTCACTGTGCACTTCACATGCTTGCTGGCTGCTGTTGTACACACTACTGCACTGCACATAGCTGAATCTAAACGGGATGCATGTTCGGCAAAGCACTCATGTTCGGCATGACAAGCTGTCTGTCAAGATGAGCATGCATATGCTTTACTAAGTTATTACTAAGGCTAGTAATGCAGCAGCTGTGTGGGGTGTAGTAAAACCCACTCCCTGTGCACGCCTGCTACTATGTATCAGCTGCCAACATCAACTTTTGTACCTGATCCAGGCTTGGCTGAGGTCTGGCAGGATTAGGTGTTGTATCATTGGTCAATCTCTTGATTCGTTGCAACATTTGTGGCCTTGTATCAGCATGCGCATGCACGCTCAGTATACATACTGGCGTTAGAAACGATGCATGGTCGGCCACTAGCACAGAGCTTCTGTGCAGCTGCTACTGGCCTGCGTTCAAGCACCTTTGAGTTATGCATCGGTCAAGCAATGTCATATGGCGTTTAAAAGCTCTAGTGAGTAATGGCCTCATGAGTGGCTGCATCTTGTGCTTGCATTCATCTCTTTTGTATGCGTGACTCGTTGCTGATTTGTTGATTTGTTCTGGCGGCGTCAGAATGTTGCCGCGACATGCTTTCTGTGGCGATTATGCCAGAAGGTTAAATTGCAGATTTCTTGGGATTCGGTTCATGATGCCTTGGGATTCGATTTTGCAGGTGCACAACATCTGCCGTAGAAAAGCAAGGTGATGGATTCATGTCGTGTTGTCAGGATTTGACAGCGGCCCTGCAACCAGGCACTAGCAAAGTGCGGCTGAATGCATATGCATTAGCCATAACAATGCATTTTCTTGGTATGGTGTCACACGGCTGTTGTATAAACACCGGAGCTGGACGTTCCAGCTACAGTAGCATAGCAGCAGGCACAGGCGGCGGTACAGTCAGCTGCTTGTTTTTGATCCGTTTTTGAATACAAATCTGAATTGCAAGGCCTTTCACAGCTGGGATATGATCTCTTTATGACAGCTTGATCTGTTACTGTGTTATGCGGTCCTTGAAGGTTTCATATCTCTAAAAGCACCTTTGCCCATGGTTATGATAGCATCTGCAGAAGCGCTGTATGGTGCGGCAGCTGTGGACACGTGTCTGCAGGTCCTGCCATCATGGCATGGAGGGAATCAAATGTCGATATGACGGGTTTTCTGCTGATATTTCTGCTGATATGACGGACATTTCTGCTGTTTGCATGCATGCTGTTGTCATGCTGTATGCATGCATGTATGCTGGTGTCATGTTATCAGTCCAGATGCTGAAAAAAGCATGGATTGGCCGTCAATCGTTGACGGTGTCGCGGTCATGCCCACTGGCAGTTGTCATGATCATGCTGCTTGTCAGTATGAGGCCAGCACACTGGTTGCTGTTGCTCCTGTTTTGTACACGGTGAGCTGTAGCTCCGCTGCTGCATGTTTCTACGTTGAAGCTTCTTTTCATCACAAGTTGCCGTGGCCCCGTTTTTAAGTGATGCCACATCATGCGCAACCGTTGTGTTCAAGTGATGTCACATCATGGGCACTGCCTAGGAAGGGGTGTAAGGGTCTGGGTGGTCTACCTTACACCGAAAATAGAGAGAATAATCAGTCTGCTTTCCACCTCCCCAGTGGGTGAGGCGCGGTTGCCGATGCCGAAAGGTATGGCTTACAAGGATTGATTATTATTTTATTATCATGATGATGATGATGATTATCATGGGCAACAGCTGCGGCAGCAGCAGGCTGCTGATTGCACAGTGTTGCTGTTTGTCTGCCAGGTGGATGGTCGATGTAAGGCAATCTAAGACATCAAGGTTTGAACTGACTTTGGAAGCCAGCGGTTTCGGACGATAACAGTGCTGCTGGACCAGGGTCAAGTAACCATGGTGTATCATACACCAGACGAAGACTGTCTTGTGTGCTGCCAGTGCTGCTGCCCTATCCAACACGCGCACGATCTTGTGCTGGATCCAAAAAATTCCTGCAATGCTGTCAGGTGGTACTAAAGCAGGTATGTGAAACAAACAGAGCTAGTAGCATGCCTTGCTACTTTAACGACAGTCAGAAGATGCGGAGGGAATCCAACGACATCGTGAAATAACGCCGCGGCTCGCAGCTCAAATCCTCGCACACAAGCCTCAGAGTGTGCAATCACAACCATACTGAGATTCATTGCTTCGCACTGCTGTGCTGCCCGTGACGTACTGCTTCTTGGAGGTCATTTTTTTGCGACATCACTCAGCATCACTCCTGACGTACTACAGAGCCATAAAGGGTTTCCGAACTTGAAGAAACTTGCACCGTTTACTCTTGGTGCAGCTAACTCGCTCTCGCTTCTTGTGATCGATCTTGCTGTTTGTTTTACATCCCAATCCGGGGCCTCTGCTGCTAGTGCTACGCTCCACTGTTCTGCTGTGCGCGCCGTGCTGTTTGTTTTACATCCCAATTCTGGCCCACGCTACCGATTAGCGTCCCAGCACTACCAGCAGCTGCTGCTTGTGTTGCCAGCGTGAATGTGCAGAGTTTGTTGAGAGCTGCCAGTACACACACTGCCTTAGCAACCTTCACCTTGTATGATCTGGCTGAAAACCGGAGCTGAACTTTACTAGCATTTGGGAGCCGCTGCTGGAACCAGGTGAGAGCCCTGCAGGCTAGCTGGCATGCAAGCATACCAAGGCAGCAGGAATGTTAGCTGTGTCCTGCTGTACCTAGCACATGCAGCAGGATGCCTTGCCAGTTCAGCTCTTGGTTTGCAGGCTGTGGGGTCCTGACTAATTTTCAGGATCCCAGGTTGGTACCTGTCCCTGCTGTAAGGGGTTACGACTCGCCCACGCCACTGCTCTGGTGTTCTGGTGCCTTGAAAAACACTTGTTTGATTATAATTCGTTTTACATCTGCCAGTAACAGAATGACCTGCAGTAGGAACTCCACACTTACGTTGGACGTGAGCACGTGTGCACGTATATGCCCGCTGCAACTCTTTTATCGCAGGTATCCTTGCTAAATACCTCACACGAACAAGCGTACAGTCCCTGTCTGGGACCTCAATGTTGTTGTGGGAGTTTTCTATTTAATGCTACGACGCTTCTAATCTACCCTCCTATTGCCGGGGCTGCATACTTAGTCAATTACTGCCTTTCTTGTCACCATAAGCCGTTTGATTCAAAATCAAAGTTAATACGCTCAACAAACAGCGCGCGCTTTCAAGGTCAGTGCTGTCAGCTGTCGGCTGTGTATGGCGGATAGTACCTCGTGCACCGAGCGGCGTCTCGGTTGTCAAAGTACATCTTGTACCTCTCATGTATGATCAGTGTGGCTGATGTGGCGATCTGCTGCATCTACACTGCGAAACGTGGATTGAAGCAGCATCACGCGGTGAAGCTACAGCAGCGATGCACACGCAGCAGCGCTATTCAAACCAGTCAAAACAATGTTCGACTCATATGTGTTACCTTTACTGCTGCGAACAAATGCCCCATGCAGGTGCCTGCTTTGTGGACTCCAGCACCACAACTCCTCTCCACCACAACGTGTTGAAGCAACGCGACTCGCGATCAAGCTTCTCCGTTCACAATGGCGCGTCTAAGCAAAGCTCTCCTTGCCCTCGCGGCGTTCGCGGCTGTCATCGTTTTGAGCTCCCGACCGGCAGTAGCTTGCTCTGCTGGAGGACTTGTGGTGGGAGACCAGCTAAATCCCACCTTGCCCACTCCCACCTTCAACGCCGACGAGACGTATCAACGCTACTCGGTAAGCTCTCGTGATTGAATTGAGCTTAGTGCTGCTTGGTCAGGCAGCAGTTGAGAAGGCCATTGCTAGCAGCAGGGTTTACACCACAGAGCACAGCTGCTAACACACTTACAGGCACGGGGACCAACACAGATTCCCAGCTGGGTTCCAGGTGCCCTACAGCCAACAACTGCACACAAGAAAGCAATTCATACAGAGCTGTGCGCACTGCAGGTCATCACCGTGCTTGCATCCTTCATGCCGCATGGCAGCGTGTCCCATGCTTGCTGAGTACCCTTCACAGCCACAGATACCTGAAACTGATCATAAGCTTGGTTTCAGCTGTTTTATTCTGAAGAGTTACACATAGGGATGCTTAGTATGCAAAGCTGTGCACACTGCAGATTGAGCTTGCATCCATCATGCAGCGTGTCCCATTAGCATGATGACACTGCACCTGCCAGCAACTAGGGTTTGGACTGGTGTGCCACTTATGGAACATCGTCATCGCTGATCTTTCTGGTGCATCTGCTGCTGCTGCTGCTGCTGCTGCTGCTGCTTTCCAAACTGCAAGCTGCAGAGGTCCGCACACACTTCACTGACCAGAGCAGCACACCACCCCTGACACACTCTGCTGCTGCTGCTGCTGACGCTGCTGCTGCTGCTGCTGCTGCTGCTGCTGCTGCTTTCCAAACTGCAAGCTGCAGATGTCCGCACACACTTCACTGACCAGAGCAGCACACCACCCCTGACACACTCTGCTGCTGCTGCTGCTGACGCTGCTGCTGCAGGCGGCAGAGATCCGCACACACTGACCAGAGCACCACGCTACCCCTGACACACCCTGCTGCTACTGCTGCTGCTGCTGCTTTTTGAACTGCAGGCTGCAGAGGTCCGCACACACTTTAACGACCAGAGCAGCACACCACCCCTGAGGTTGGCCAACAGCAGGGCATCCACCTTCTCATGTGTGGATGCTCGCAGTGACGGCTCCCTGCTGGTGAGTAGTGTAATTCCAAGTTGTAACATGTTACATGACTGGAGCTATAACATTGACATCTATTCCTTGTCTTTGTTTGTGCTGGCATGCAGCACAGCTGTGGTTCGATAATGGGAACCTGTGGCTGCGTATTTGCAGAGTTTCAAAAATCCTGGTCGTGCCATGACACTCAGCGCTTGATTGTCCATTGCTTTGTAGACATGCTCCCCTATAAGGCTTCCATCAAGTCACTGGTCAAGAAGTCGTCACGCATCTCAGCTTGTATTTGCCTTGTTCAGCTGGAGTAAAAGTCTATTATGCACTCATCACTGTTTGTAACTGTTACTTGTGCTGTGTAACAGGGAACATCCGGTGGTGACCTGGCAGAGCTCATATATGGCATCATGGCCTGGTCCAGCTTCACAAAAAGTTCATCATGCAGTCATCACCGACGTTTGTAACTGTTGCTTTTGCTGTGTAACAGGGCACTCCTGGTGGTGATCTGGCAGAGCTCGTATCTGGCATCATGGCCTGGTTCAAGCTGCAGGAAAAGTCCATCATGCAGCAATAACTGACGTCTGTAACTGTTACTTCTTGCTGTGTAACAGGGCACTCCTGGTGGTGATCTGGCGGAGCTGGTATCCGGCATCATGGCCTGGTTCAAGCTGGAAGGCAAGCCGTTCAACAAGGCAGACGTCAAGACACTGTTTGACGTCTTCATGGACAAGATTGCAAGGTAAGGGGTGTTACTATCATGTTACTAACATGGGGCTGGCCCACCATGCATGGTGCACGCATGTTGCATCACTGCCAGCAGCTGATACATCGTGCTCTTCTGCCAAATGCAACAGCTGATATGTGCAGGCTCGCCTCGTCAGCAAGTCCCTGGACATCTGTACCAGCACACACTCACTGCCCCTGCTGCTGCTGCTGCTGCTGGTGCTGGTGCTGCTGCTGCTGCTGCGTGCAGTTCCAGCCGCCCGCTGTACTTCCACACAGACGACAGCCGCCTGCGCTCTATGTTTGCTGCGCTCTCAAAGGCCGGCATCACCCCCAAGCCTTCCATTCTGCCTGATGTGTGAGTGCTGTTACATTGTTACTTTTGTGTTGTGTGACAGTTACACATCTGAGCGCTGTCACCATTTCCGATGGGGATGGCTCAATTAAATTGCAAGAATGCAGGATCACAGATGCGGCACTGTCCAAGGCAGGCATCACCGTGATGCTTAGGGCCTAAGTCTAAGCTGCCTGATGTGTGAGTGACGTTACATTGTTGATTTTGTGTCATGTGAAATGTCACTACTAGTACTTGCCAGTATTGAAGGCTGCAGCTGCTGTGGCATCTAATACAAGGATCGGCAATAACTTGACTGTTTCATGCTGCTGCTGCTGCTGTTGTCACATGCAGTGCCCCCAACAGCCTCGCGCTTGCCAACACCTGGCTGACTCATTTGATCAAGCCAGAGTTCCAAGGCTGCGGGCACATTCGACTCATGCTGACACCATTGTGCTGCTTCTGCTGTCGATGGACCAGCAGTGCTTTTACCAAGGTTGTGGCCACATAAGGCCGATGCTGACACCAATGTGCTACTGCTGCTGCTGCACGCAGTGCCCCTGCACTTGCCGACACCTGGCTGACTCATCTGATCAAGCCAGAGTTCCAAGGTTGCGGCCACATCCGGCTGATGCTGACACCAGCCACTGCCCCCTTCTACAGCATTAGGCTGAATGGAAGTGACGTGGCCAACTGCGTTGACGTGCCGGCATCCAATTGCATCAGCGCTCGGGACGTTGCATCAGAAGTGATCACGCTGTTCTACAGGTGGGTCACCTATGTTAGTAACATGTTGGTAACATGTCTTAAACACCTGTGTTAGTGACATTGGTGCCACCACGTCAACACGGTGTTGACGTGCCGGCATCCAATTGCGTCAGCTCCCAGGAGGTGGCGCCCGTAGTGATCACCCTGTTCTTCAGGTACGTCCGACGTTGACTGCTGCGGTGTGTAAGGTTGTATAGTGTGTTCAACACAAAGGCTTTCAGCAGGTGGATGTTGAGTTGTGGCAGGCTGATTATGTCAGGCTGAACGGAAGTGACGTGGCCAACTGCGTTGACGTGCCGGCATCCAATTGCGTCAGTTCCCAGGAGGTGGCATCTGATGTGATCACGCTGTTCTACAGGTGGGTCTGATGTTGGCTGCTGCTTTGTGTAAGTTTGTATAGCGTGCTGCTTTTATACATAGAATCAGCATCAGACACTGCCCCTTTTTATAGCGCTGAGCTGAATGGAAGCGACGTGGCCAACGTGTTGATGTGCCGGCATCCAACTGCATGAGCTCACAGGAGGTTGCGTCAGAAGTGATCACGCTGTTCTACAGGTGAGTTGCGTGTGTTAGTAACATAATACTCATATGTTATTAATGTTATTCTTCCGCTCCTGAGGGGCGCGGGGCCGATGGCGTTGATGCTATGGCTTAATGGGTAACATGATGATGATGATGATGATGATGATGATGATGATGTTATTAATGTATGTTAGTGACATTGACAGGTGCTGACGTGCTGGCATCCAACTGCATCAGCTCACAGGAGGTGGCGTCAGAAGTGATCACGCTGTTCTATAGGTAGGTTCAACGCTGGCTGCTGCTGTGTGTATGGTTGTTTAGTGTGTTGCTTTCAGCAGGTGGCTGTTGAATGTTTGTGTATCAGGCGCAGCAGGACCACTGCCCCCTTGCATAGCGTTAGGCTGAATGCAAGGTTGTTGCAGGTACTTTGATTCAATCCCCTGGGCAGTGCTGCGCGTGAAAAAAAACTGTTAAGTCTTGCAAAATCTCATCATCTTGTATAATGACATGCTTTGATGTATCCTGCATATTCTATTTCGCAGGTACTTCTGGTTCAGCCCTCAGCGTGCCAAAGTCAGGCTGGTGGTAGACTTGGGGCCCCTGGTTGGCAAGGCCGTCGCAATCGTGTCGTCATCCAACAGTGAGTGACTCAGTTACTAAGTTAATGTTGATCCCCTGGTTGGCAACATGCTTGCTTTACCTGCTTGCTGGTACATACCTTCCATGCTTGCTGTGCTGCTGCATTAGATATTTGCACCTGCCGCTTCCCAAACAAGGCGCGGGCTCAACCCACTTCATGTACCACGGCGCTGCCAAGTCGTTGTTGGCAAGACGTAATTGGCAACATGCAAGGCACATTGACTCTGCTGCTGCTGTTATGTTTTGCACCACCCCCTGCAGACAACGGCACCTGCCGCTTCCAGCACCCACTCATCCTCCCCAACAAGGCAGTCTCAACCCTCTTCGTGTACCACGACGCTGCTTTCACAACATTTTCACACTGACGCTGCTGCTGCTGCTGTTTTGCTACCACCACTGCAGACAACGGCACCTGCCGCTTCAGGCACCCGCTCATCTTCCCCAACAAGGCAGGCTCTACGCTCTTTGTCTACCACGACGCCGCTGTAAAAGAGTTCCGCGATTACGCGGTGCGTTTCGGTGCGCTGACAATACCCAGCAAGCGCACTCGTATGGTGACACTCTGGAATTCAGTGGCAGGCCTTCAGCTGGGATCAACACTGACATATCTGGCGCCTGCAAACGATATCGGAATCTTCCCGGTTACGATCACCACGTCTCCTGTCGGAGCTGCTGGCAGTCGTCGTATGGGGATGTAAGCAGTTATGGGGTGAGCCACTAGTGAAGGGTACCGTAGCCACCAAGTTGGTGGGTAAGCGATGGTGACAGCAGCTACGGCAAAATGCGATGAGATGGTGCTGCTGGCTTGCTGTGCGTACGTGGTATCTCGGGGTTGCGATGTTGGGTGCGTTATATGACTGACACCTTGATACATCTGATGATGTTGGTTGCTGATTTGGACGTCGAGTATTCGGCAATGAGTGAGTGAGTGGGGCGAGCGCCAGCGTTTTATGTACGGCGTGAGAGGACGTGTGTGCACACGGCTGCAGCATTGGAGGCTTTAGCACGCCCCTACCTGATCCCGTAGTCTCTGAAGACGCTGCAGTATGTTCAGCTGTGGTTTACCAGCTCTTTTACCAGCTCTTTATTTGTGGTTTTGCCTCCTGCAATGTGGCGGTCATGGAGCCTGATTGGGCTGATGTGGTGCGAGGGCCGGCAGTGAGCCGGCAGTCTTGCTGCTCTTACGGGAATGATCAAAGCAGGCAGCCTTCCTGCGAACTCCCGATTGATTGGACCAGGTAGCCTTTCTGCTGTTACGTAATCACTCCGTGACGCCGAGCAGCCAGCGACGCACAAAAGCACACTCTGCTGTTGGTTGTGACATGTGTGGCGTCCGCTTCTCTGCTTGGTTATGCTGGGGTGTTGGCAACTTGCCTGTCATCTGCTTGGTTTATTTTCGTGCTGGCAGTGAGCCGACATGACAATAACATGACATGTGTGCATGGTGGCGGCTGCTGAGCGGTAGTGTCGATCGTGCAGGCGGTCACTGAGCATGTCTTAGTTATGCCTGCGAGTGTGATTGCTTTGGCGCTGGCGCTTTCGCTGCGTCATCTTCTTGATATGTTTGTGTGAGCCGACAGTGCTCTGTCAGATCACATGTTACTAACATGTTACTAACACATCTGCCACATGGCGGCTGTCATTCTGTGTCAGTTGGACATGCTCGTGCATGCCCAATGTGTCTGTTGTGCAGCAATCACATTGGATTGTTTCTGTGCGATGAACGATGACTCTGTGTCACCAGCACTGCTGTGAACAGTGTGGCTCGAAATCGGCTCGATTTGGAAGTTCTTCACATGAACAGCTTTCCTATCTTTTTACAGCATGTGTTTCCCATTGCCGCTTGCAGATCTGCTCACTTGTTTCTGTTTTCTTTCATTTCTTGGGGTGCCTGCCGTTGTGTTGAACACAGAATTCGGGCATTACAGTGCTTCTGTATGGAACGGCACTCCGATCAGTCTGCATACTAACGCACTTAGTGCTCTATCTGGGCTGTTCTGTTCTGTGGCTGCAGTACAGGCTACTAGCTGCGGCGTCTGTGTTTACTCTTGTATGGCGTTGCGGTAGTGCTTGTCGTTCTGTGGTCTCAGCATCAAGCGCTGTTATAGCTCCAGCACAACAACTAGATCGACAGATTGAAATCACATCCATTTGGCTGGTGCAGACCGGACCGGTACATTCACTGGCCCTGCAGCCAGTGCATTGGTGTGAGTGATCAAGCAAATTTAACTAGAGCTGCGGTTGCCTGGCATTACCTTTGGTGTGTGCTCTTTCGCTGCGCGGGATATTTCCCTTGTATTATTTGAAGTTGGATTGGATCGCATGTTGAAAGACATTCCTGGGTGAGCACCCGAATTGCTACCAGATTGCGGTATGCATTCAGAATGTTGATCCCAACTTGCGCCACTGATTGAGACGGTGGCTTATGAAATGTAAACCTGGGTCACACGTGACTGCTGCAGTCATTGTGCCAAACTGAGTGTGCATTGTAATAGCTGGTTGCAAGGAAGCATGTGTTCATTGTTATAACTGGTTGTGATGAAGCATGTGTGTGTTGCAGCGTAAACGCTGTGTTGTGCACAACCCAATTCAGATTGCACCAGAAGCAGACCCGCAGCGTGCTGCTACTGCCATGGTGTTGTGCATTCTCTGTGGCAGCTGACGCGACTGTCGCCGCACATACAGAGCCACAGCGCAGTGACGGTGGTGCATTGTCCAAGGTACTGCTTCGTGTGTGTTCCTGCGGCACCTTGCTACGTCTGCAGCGGTGTGTTCACAAGCCGCATGGGCCATGCATTCAATGTTGGCAGCAGCGAGCATTGCATGCCATTACATTACGTGCCGCTCTCAAACAGGAGTGGGAAACCCAGTCAGCAGCCAACGGGAGGCTCATAGGGGAGCCAACGGGAGGCTCATTGTGCTGAAGTTGATGCAGAAAGTTTCTGTTTGTGGTCGCCACGGTGGAGACATATGACACGGCGTATCAATGCATACCAAGCGTGCAATACAGCAACTTGTTGATGGATTCAGTGCGGAGCTTTGCATGAAGCTGACTGGCTGTTATGCTGTGCAGCCACTGGTGGCCTTTGGACTGCCTGTCGCGTGGCAGGTTTCACAAGAAGATGCTGTTGCCTTTCTGGGTTTTGGTAGGGAGCTTGTATGCTGACCAACCCACGTCAGAGCAGCAGCAGCTGTTTGTTGGATTCTGTGCAGGGTGTGGTGCTGCTGACAAGTGAGGCCTCACTTCTAGTTTGATGCTGCTGCCCTCCCAACGAGATGGAACCATTACCTGGCAGGTATCTGGCATATAGGTGCGGTTACCGTGCTGTAAGTGGCATTTTACCCATGCTAGTGAAGGTAATCTGTATTGTACGGTCTACCACCGGTTACACCAGTCTAGTGCACTGGTAATCACACGATTACACCCCAGCTATCGATAAAGATGGGTTAACTCATTGGCACCTGCAAGTACAGCCACCCACCATATTGTGGTCATGCATGACCAGGTCGGGCTGCCAGCTTAGGCTAATCGTCTGCTTCTGTCGACTCCATCGCACGGTCGCTACATGTGTGCTTGTACCGTACAAGCTGGCCATTGAGCATTACTTGTTACCCAAAAGGTGCTGATTGGCCAGTCAAACGAATGTTGTCAAGTCATGACTTGATCAAGGTCAACAGTAACGTCCGCCACCCATATGGTGTAGTATGCATACTATACAAAAAGGCTGCTGCAACAAAACACACCACCACCAGCAGCAGCAAAATCCGACGGGCTACGCTGTGTGTGCAGTGTCAGTGAACGAATTGTGCTGAGAGGGTGTAGAAAAGTGAGTGCCAGTCCAGGCCAGATCTGGATCATCTAGATGATCTGGCAAGCTCTGCTGTCAGGAGGCCTGCTCGCATTTCATTTGCGGAGGGCATTGCTATTGTTACGAAGTTCTGTGGCTGAAGGCCAGTCAAGATCAGGACTGGAATTGCCAATTGCCAACGGAAAGTTTCCGACAGCCGCTGCAATGCGCTGTCGACTGAGCCACGTGTTACTGCCAAGTTGGTTTCCGCTGAGAGGTGCATGTATTGTAAATCACAGCAGCACCGTGCGGCGCGCTTTTACTGTCCTGCAGGAAATCAGCAAGAAAGCAGCAAGAAGGCATTGGCTTCCAAGCCCAGACACCGTGGACCAGTGGTCATGCAACCGTGCTGTGTTGGGTTTGAACTGTGCAGCATGTATTTTTTGGCCCCGTAGCACGCCGCATAGCTGGCACGTACCTACGCTATGGCGCAGCCACAGGAGATGTCACACAGTGACTGCATGTTTCTTCTGCTATAGTACTGCTACATTTTCACAGGAGGCCGGGCCCGGGCGACTCTGCTTTGTTCCTGGCCGCCAGCTCTCCAGCCAAGTTCAAATGCTGCTGCTTTCTACGTAATGTATAGTGAACGGAATGTCAGACGCTGAGGCCACTACTGAGTCACGGGAGTGCATTCGTAAGTCTGTGCTGCTGAGCGCAAACACAAACCTTGATAGCATCAACTGTATTACAACAAGGACAGCCACTGTCAGAACGCTTGGATTGCTGTGCGCAAAGCACACACCGCAAGAACATGCAAGACAGAAGCACACATCAACAAATGCATGGCTTGACCATGCACAATGCAGAATGTACAAGACTGATCAATCTCGTCTGATATCATGATACTAGACGCAAGTACAGCAGTAACATGAGCACAAGACGCAAACACCGCAGCTGCTACTGTAGCCGCTGCCACCTGCCGCTGCCACCAGGTTAACAATGTTGTAGGCGAAGATTCTTGATCCACGCCGACGCCACAGTTGTCATCGGCGCTTGTGACTGTTATTTTTGAGAAGTAACACTCCAGGAGACATGTCAGACTGAGACGTTCCAGGAGGCTCACTCCTGCATTGGTGTAGTTGCTGACTCAGCACAAGGTGCCATGCTGATGCAGCACAAGATCCCATGCTGACTCAGCACAAGATGCCATGCTGACTCAGCACAAGATGCCATGCTGACGCAGCACAAGATGCCATGCTGACGCAGCACAAGACGCCATTCCATGTCAGTCAGTGACTCAGCACAAGATGCCACGGTTGAACCAGCCACATGTGCTTTGTACGCACTATTCATCAGTACCAGATCGCATTTAGTAACCATCTGTCCACTCCTTTCGCAAACTAGTCAACGCCGAATTCAACGCAGTAGTACACAAAAGCCACTCCAGCAAACATCAACAGCGGACAGCAGTGTGCTGCTGTAATGCCAGAACTGCCGTTCTGTTGGTCACCAGATCTCAGATCACCATGCATGGCGCGCGTATCCGCGACGCACCACACACACAAGCAACAACCCGGCGCACACGCTGTCGTCATCACATGTTAGATAACATGTTAGTGACCTCTCACGGCTGCCTGCAGCACAGATCTGTATCGACACATCTCCTGAACCACCGACACGTTGCATATGCAAGCGCACCGGTTTGCGACTGCGCCAACATCCACCCCATCCATGTGATGATCACATGCCGGCTGCCTCAAATGTGGCGTTGATGGGAAATATTAGGTAAATGTGAGTCACGGCGACAATGAAATGCAGAGCCACATGTGCCACAGTGTGCAAGGCAGCATGCAGTGCACGCTTGCAATTCATTCAGAGCAGCAGCGGTTGATAGCGCTGATGTCACTGCAGTGCACTGCTTGGCCAGAATAGATCATGCAGCACTCACTGAGTTAAAGCGCCAACAGGCAGAGTGGCATGCAGCACTCTTGGACACAGCGCTGAAATGCATTGGCACCCACCCAACAACCTTGGATGCCAGCTGTGTGATGCACACAAGAAACTGTTGTGCATTTGTTGATTCATGCACAGCACTCGGAGCTCTCAAGTCTGGCTCTCAGGCTGCAGCACTCGGAAATCTGCACAGCTCAGGCGTGCTGCTGCATCGTGCTGCAACACAATTGGCTGCGAAGCAGTCAGGTGCCTATGGCAGTAGCAGCACGATCACAAGAACCACACATCGCTGCGTCATGCAATCAGGTGCACGAACACGAGCACACAACACAGCATTTGCATTGCTCTTAGACTCCTCACAACAAACACAGAATGGCATTGCGACTGCAGTACACAACACGACGCCTCTAGGCTAGCGTGTGCTGCAGTTGCAAATCCATCTGTGAAATCTCACTCGCTGAAAGTCAGTGCCATGCT
Source organism: Tetradesmus lagerheimii (assembly GCA_902809745.2). NCBI lineage: Eukaryota > Viridiplantae > Chlorophyta > Chlorophyceae > Sphaeropleales > Scenedesmaceae > Tetradesmus > Tetradesmus lagerheimii. Next base: position 72,120 of record CADDIJ020000211.1, read on the forward strand.
CTGGCATGCAATGCATGTGTGGTATTGGGTCACGCATTTGAAACCGCCACTCTCTTCAGGCACCGGCTGCGTGTCATTGCTGTTCGCTTGTAACACCACTCAGCATGCAGTGACATGCTCTGGCATGCAAAGCAGGTGTGATACTGGGTCACACATTCATAACCGCCACTCTGTGTCAGGCACGCCGGCTGCGTGTCATTGCTGTTAGCTTGTAATGTTATAACACCACTCAGCATGCAATGACATGCTCTGGCATGCAATGCAGGTGTAATATTGACTCACACATTCATAACCGCCACTCTCTGGCAGGCACGCCGGCTGCGTGTCATTGCTGTTAGCTTGTAATGTTATAACACCACTCAGCACACCCCACCTTCAAGCCAGCGCAAGACAAAGCATGTCAAAGTTGTCGCAAGGCCTGCAATGTTTTCTTGCCCTGGAAAAGATGCGAAAGCACAACAACAGGGCATGTGCAAATCTGCTGTGTCCTGTTGCACGTTTGAAAGGTTTGAAGATGCACTCAGGTATCCACAAAGCCACACACAATGCAGTTCTGCCAACACACACACCATATGTAGCCTCAAGTGCACAGGCCTCTCCTGATGGCAGAGCCGCGAGGCAGGTGGTGCACAGATGTAAATGCATAATGCATGCAATGTAATGCATGTAATGCATAATGCATGCGCACATTTGCATACCCCTCCTGAGTGACCTTTTGCGGCCCTTTTTTTGACTCCACAGGCTCCGCCAACCGCCTGTCAGAGCGCAGTAATAATAATACTAATAATAATACTACGTGACAACTCCCAAATATGTAATGACACGACAAATGGCTCGCGCTGCACGAGCCCGTTTTTTCAGAACTGCATGCCTGCAGCGTTTGAGGAAGCAGTTGCTTAGCAAGCACGCATGCATACGCAGCGAACGGTAATCAGATGCCGTTACATCTGCACTTTTGCAGAAGCCGCCCCATAGAACCCACACACCGCCACACCACAGCCTCGCCTCAATTCAACAGCAGACAGCATTTTGCGTACCTGCTGATTTTCTGCCAAAACTCACATCCCCACACGATGCACCTCCAGATTGACGCAGCTGTATCGCCGCAGGTAAGCTATGCTCATATTTACTCCATTAGAGGCTCCAGCATGCATGCATCTCACGCAATGGGGGGCAGCACAAACAGCCACGCAGCAGGCCACCAAACAGCACAAATGATTCAAGATGTTTTGCCACCTGCATCGCGCTTACCATCCACCTCACCACTTGTCATGTTCTAACATGTTAAAACATGCATGTTGTCGCAGCGTTCCTCACACTCAGGACTCCCGTTGCAAAAGCTTAAATTTTGTTTGGAACATCCCCTTGTGGAGTTCCACGTTTGAAGATGCTCGCCACGCCTCTGTTATTACACATCTGCACTGCAACACTATACATGCAGCAGCAACGTACCAGCACACACACGGCAGTATCCAAAAGCAAACGCGGCCTGCAATTTCAACCTGGTAATGCGCAAGGATGCCAACTATCAAGTACGTCAAGACACCCAACTGTACGTATGATATACTTATATTGTCCTTGCATGTATACATCCCTCTATGAATCAAGGTGATGTGACGACAATGTACTATTTAAGTATGCAGGTACGCCAAGCAGACAGCAAAGATACCAAACCGGGAATACGCAGGCTCACAAAGTACGCATGTAGGCCACCATCTGCCTTCGCACATGTCATGCATGCAACACCAAAGCAGCTTAAGGCCAAGATCTAACCCCCTTGATCAACGTATGAGTTGCCATAGGGCATACAAAAATGTGCTGTGTCCTGTTGCAGCTGCCATACTTTCTAAATTGATGAGCACACTCAGGTAGTAAAGGCACAATGCCAGCTACCAAAGTAGCGCCAGTGGCCCACCCTGTAAAAAGCCATACGTCGTTGACTCGTGGGGTTGATGCAATTCTTCCAGCACTCACATGTAACAAGCTTGCAGCTCCACACATTCACACACACGGCCCGCATCGCCACACAGCATGCCTGTGCTGATTCTGGTCAGTCTCAGCATTGTAAAAATGCTACATCCCACCCACGTATCTCCCAACAGGCTAGACAGGCACAGGCAGCACATTCTCAAGGCACATCAGTCATGCTGTATATAACACACTATTAAACCTTACGTCATCACACCGTATGCCAGTGGCGTTTGTGCAGTCACAATCCGGCCTGACTGCACCGTCACACTTTTGGCATCATCTGCGTCACTCTTTTTCGTCATCCTCACATCGCCATCTTGCGGCCAGCTCCACCGCCAGTTGTGTTGACCGTCACAGCAAACAGGCCAATGCTGTTCGCAGGCTGCAGGTATGTAAGTGTCGAGAGCAACTGCATACCCGCAACCTCATTCCAAAGCTTGATCAGGCGTCCGCGCTTTGTTCCTACAGGAGCCAGATCACCCTTGCGCACGGCAAAATCGCGCATTTCGGTGACGGCAGTTGCGTGGTAGACGAAGAGCGATGAGCCTCCCTGGTTGGGGAGGATGAGCGGGTGGCGGAACTGGCAGGCGCCGGTGTCTGCAGCAGCAGCAGCAGTAGCAGCAGCAGCAGCATGTGGCTGGTCAGAAGATCTGTGCAGAGGTGTACACCTGCAACCAGCTGCAGGCTACATTTGTCAGTAATGCTGATAGAAAATGCATGGCTGCCTTTGATATGCTGAGAAAAATGATTAGTTTTGCTATGCTGCAGTTCTTAGTCAGCCATCTCTCTGGTGTAACTAGCCGCGGCATAATCCTCCTGCTGGATTACTCACTGTCAGTTTGGCCGACAATCGTGACAGCCTTGCCCACCAGGGGCCCCACGTCTACCACCAGCCTGACCTCACATTTCAAGTGTCACTCGCACTGTGAAAGGCAGGGTGTAGTCAGCTAGAAGGATTACTCACTGTCAGTTTGGCCCACAATGGTGACAGCCTTGCCCACCAGGGGCCCCACGTCCACCACCAGCCTGACCTTGGCACGCTGAGCACTGCCGGGAGCAGTGAACCACCAGTAGCTGCAGCAGCAGCAGCAGTGACATGGGACACAACAGCAGTGGCAGTTGATCAGCATTAGCTGGGTTATACTGCACGCTGAGGGCTGCCGGGAGCAGTGAACCACCAGTAGCTGCAGCAGCAGAGGTTTGCAAGGCACACATCAGAGCAGCAACAGCAACAACAGCAGGACAGTGAGCATTCTGTCTGTCATATCATCACAGGGCTGACGGGAGCAGTGAACCACCAGTAGCTGCTGCAGTTACATGAGACACAACAGCAGTGGCAGTTGGTTAGCATTGGTTATCTGACATTGAACACTCACGGCTGCCAAGAGCAGTGAGCCACCAGTAGGTACAGCAGCAGCAGTTACATGGGACACGGCAGCAGTGGCGGTTGGTTAGCACTGACTATCCCACATTGAACACGCAGGGCTGTTTGGAGCAGTGAACCACCAGTAGCTGCAGCAGCACGAGCAGTTGCAAGGCGCAACAGCAGTGGCAGTTGATTAGCACTGACTATCCCACATTGAACGCTGAGCACTGCCGGGAGCAGTGAACCACCTGTAGCTGCAGCAGCAGAGGTTTGCAAGGCACGCAGCAAAGCAGCAGCTGCAGCAGCAGCAGCAGGATAGTGAGCATTCTGTCTGTCGTATCGCAACGGGGCTGCCGGGAGCAGTGAACCACCAGTAGCTGCAGCAGCAGAGGTTTGCAAGGCACGCAGCAAAGCAGCAGCATAGTCAGCATCTTGTCCGCCAGACCACGATAGGCAAGTGCGCTTATTGAACCACAAGTAGCTGCAGCAGCAGCAGTTGCATGGAACACAACAGCAGTGACGGTTGCTTAGCACTGGCTAGGCATCCCTGCTTGCTCAGGACCACCAGCAGGAGCAGGAGCAGCAGCAGCAGCAGCAGCACACTTGCCGTTACCCACGTGCAGCTGCCAGCAAATATTGGCAATACAGCCTAATACGTTTATCACCTACTTGAGCTCTACAATCTGTTTACCGGAACGTCACTGAGGCTCCAAGATATCATGTTACAGGTCATGTCACATTATGTCATGTAACAAAAAAATGACACACCCCACTCACTTGTAGAACAGGCGGATCACTTCTGCCGCCACCTCCTCTGAGTTGATGCAGTCTGCTGGATCTGTTACGTTCACGCGGTTTGTAACATTAGGTCCGCTCAACTTTGCACTGTGTTACGGGCTGAAGTCTAAATTGAGCTGTAGCCATCATGACATGTTGAAGCTTTGTTACTTAACATGTAACATGTCATGTAACAAAACATTGACACACCTCACTCACTTGTAGAACAGGCGGATCACTTCTGCTGCCACATCCTCTGAGTTGATGCAGTCTGGATCTGTCACGTTCACGCAGTTTGTAACGTTTGGTCCGCTCAACTTCACACTGTAGTACTTGCTGAATTCAGGGTTGAGCTGCAGCCTGATGTGACCGCAACCTTGGGACTCAAAGTTGACAAGCTCTGCCAGCCACTTTGCGGCATCCACAGCATCGGACGGCCCACTGCAGCAGCAGCAGCAGAAGCAGCAGCAGAGTGAATGTGAGCTGCAGCCTGAAGTGTGTGTTGAACCCTGGAATCAAATCAGACAACAGAGCTGCGTGCGTTCTGCGTGAAACCCTGCACCACACCGGCCGATATCACTCTGCTGGTTCAGCTTGACAAACATGCAATATGTTCGTTGGTGCAAGCACAGTGGGCACTGTTCAACCATCACGTAACACAAAAGTAACAAATCAACAGTGACTCACACGTCTGGAAGCTTGGACAACTTGACCTCAATGCTCGCAGCATTCAGCCTGACATACATGCAGTGCTGTGGATGGCACAAGCACTGTAGGCACTGTATAACTGTCACGTAACATTAAGTTAACATTGTAACAGTGACTCACACGTCTGGAAGCTTGGACGGCTTGGGCTTGATGCTCGCATCGTTCAGCCTGACAAACATGCAGTACTCTGGTTGGCGCAAGCACAGTGGGCACTGTGTAACCGTCACACAACACAAAAGTAACAATGTAAAAGTGACTCACACGTCCGGAAGCTTGGACGCCGTTGGCTTTATGCTCGCATCGTTCAGCCTGACAAACATACGGCGCAGGCGATTGTCGTCTGTGTGGAAATAGAAGGGGCGCCTCTCACTGCAGGTTGGAAACAGCAGCAGCAGCAGCAGCAGCAGCAGTGTGACGATTGTCTGCATGATCTTGTCATATGATTGCGCTTAGTGTCTGCTGTTTTTAGGGGACCTGCTGTTGTTGAACTGCGCAATCAGATCAGCAAGAAGCCGGCTGTAAAGCGCAGCCAAAATAACACTGTCAATAACACTGTCAATAACACTGTCAATAACACACATGTGACAACCAGGCACGTGAACTTGGGCATGAGCGTCTGCGTGTCTGCTTTGTTGAACTGTGTCTGCTGCTGTGCTGATGGCAGCAATGCAATGGCTGCAGTATGCTTTTTCAAAACATCAAGCAAAAGTAGTGTATCACTGTCAACTACAGATCATGTGACCATCCTGTTGAACTGCAACCTTGTGTCTAACACTATTTTAACACTCACGTGACAATGTTGTTCATGAACTTGTCGAAGAGGATCTTTGTATCCACCTTGTTGAACTGCTTGCCCTCCATTTTGAACCACGCAATGATGGCGGCCACCATCTCTGTTAGTAACAAGCAGCAGCAGCAGCAGCAGCAGCAGCAGCCTCAGCACTGAAAGATGTTCGTTCACAGAGGATGTTTAGGCATCCTGCCGTAAGGCTGCGACCTACTTGCTTTGTAGGACAAGCAGGTGTGCTCACTGGCAAACAAATACATGCTGTACATCAGCAGATTGCATCATATGTTATGTTATGTTGTGTTATCTAACAGTGACAACACAAAGAGGCAGGATCTCACCTCCCATGTCACCACCAGGAGTTCCCTGCAAAGAAAAGCAGCAGCAGCAGCGGCGGCAGCAGAGAACATCTGTTAATTCATGCCTGAACAAGTTAAGGAGCAGCAGGCAACATTACACAGCAGGCCGCGCACAGGCTGTCATGCCCGGCACAACAAGGAGAACCGCAGCAGGGCATTTGAGCATTCAGCTGTACAGCTGTTGTGCTATAGAGAACAAGCACAGGCAGCTCACCAAGGCAAGTTCAGCAACAAGTTGTACACACTGCACCAAGGCTTGGTGACCAAGCACAAAAACTGTTCGTCTCCCAGCCAAGGAAAAGCACGGTGCTGTATGTTATGTAACATGTCACTAAACCTCACTCACCAGCATGGAGGCATCGCCGCGAGCGTCCACGCATGAGAGTGTGGTCACCCTGCTGTTGACAAACCTCCAGCTCACAACCGCACAAGCAATAGCCAGCTTGTTACACAACATGTTATATAACACCACTCACCAGCATGGAGGCGTCACCGCGTGCGTCCACACATGAGAATGTGGTCACACTGCTGTAGACAAACCTCCAGCTCACAACCACATTAATAACATCCAGCATGTTACATAACATGTTTTATAACACCACTCACCAGCATGGAGGCATCGCCGCGCGCGTCCACACATGAAAATGTGGTCACCCTGCTGTTGACGAATCTAACGGGTGGCTGAGTCACCTGGTCACGGAAATGGTTTGCCACTTCGTCTTTCTGCAATGGGGGAGGAGAGAAGCAGGCAGGCAGGCAGGCAGGCAGGCAGGCAGGCAGTTGAGTGAGCAAGCATCACGGTGCCTTGTGGAAGGGGCTTCAGGTCACTTGGTCGCGGAAGTGGTTGGCAACTTTGTCTTTCTGACTGGGGAAATAAGGAGCAAGCAGGCAGGCAGGCAGGCAGTGTAGTGAGCAGCGATCGTGATGCATTGTGTGCGTGTGTGGTGGTGCTGATGGTTGATTCACCTGGTCACTTCATCTTTCTGAATGGAGTACAAGAGAAGCAGGCAGACAGGCAGGCAGTTGAGTGAGCAAGCGTCACGGTGCCTTGTGACAGGGGCTTCAGGTCACTTGGTCACGGAAGTGGTTGGCAACTTTGTCTTTCTGACTGGGGAAATAAGGAGCAAGCAGGCAGGCAGGCAGGCAGTGTAGTGAGCAGCGATCGTGATGCATTGTGTGCGTGTGTGGTGGTGCTGATGGTTGATTCACCTGGTCACTTCATCTTTCTGAATGGAGTACAAGAGAAGCAGGCAGACAGGCAGGCAGTTGAGTGAGCAAGCGTCACGGTGCCTTGTGACAGGGGCTTCAGGTCACTTGGTCACGGAAGTGGTTGGCCACTTCGTCTTTCTGCAATGGGGGAAACGAAGAGCAAGCAGGCAGCCAGGGAGGCAGTTGAGCAAGCAAGCATAGCATGGCCTTTTTAAAGCGGCTTCAGGTCACCTGGTCACGGAAATGGTTTGCCACTTCGTCTTTCTGTAAGGGGGAAAAAAGCGCAGGCACGCAAGCAGGCAGGCAGGCAGGCAAGCAGGCAGGCAGTTTAGAGAACAAGAATCACGGTGCCTTGTGACAGGGGCTCTAGGTCACCTGGTCACGGAAATGGTTGGCTACTTCGTGTCACCGAATGGGGGAAAGAGGCACAGGCAGGCAGGCAGGCAGGCCAACAGGGCAGCAGGCAGAAGGTGCGCAGACACAGTCAGGCTTGCATGCGTGCGCAGCCTTGCATGTAGGGGTGAGCTGTCTCCGCATTCTTGTCTGCTGTAGTGCTGCATACTTCTCACAGCAGGGCACAGGTAACACTGGTGATGCAGTGTGCGAACACAGATGTAATGAGGTACAGGATTGCGCTCATCTACAGGCATTTGATGCCGCTGATAGACAGGTGTGCGTGTACAAGCAGACATGCAGACATGCAGAGGGGAAGCCATCAAGCAGTCAATTGCAACTGTATGGTTCAGGGTGACACAGCTGGATCCTGGATCTTGCAGTTGGGCTGCAGCCTGGGTGTTATGCCAACACAGCAGCAAGCCAGCTGGCCAGCTCATATGCACGACAAAGCCCTCAATAACGAACCCCTGAATGACAAGAGCGCTACCAGTCTCACACACCAAGGCAGCTGCTGCTAACCATCCAGAACGCAGGCTTGCCTGCATGTGTACTGCTGCTGCTGCTGCTGCTGGAAAGTTCCGGGAAGCAACCCGCAAACGTGGGTCAACCCTCACCGAGTACAACAGCAGCGTTCCATTGTCTGGTCCGCCAGAAGTATCGAAAACAGGCTCCCCGCCAAATGCATTGAGCGTATCACTGACACTGAACGCGCCAGCGGTGCTGCAAGCCCACGCAAGCCGGCCGTTCAGCACACATGCGGCAATTACTCCAGCAAGTAGGAAGGCTGTAGATAAGCGAGACATGGCCTTGGAATAGAATCTCGGCACGCTGTTGCGACTTCAGGCGATTGGTAAGCAAGCGGTGACCGGTGAACCTTCGAGTCCTGCGTAGAGAAGGCGCATCAGACGGCCAATTATGCATTTCAAGTTGACAAAAGCAGTGTTCTGTGCTGAATTGGCTTCTAAAGGCTCCTAGCAGCGGTTAGTTGAATCTGCCGGTCAGTCACACGCAGTGTTGCAGCAAAATTGAAGCCGTGTTCGATCCATAAAGTTGCTCTGACGGTGGGAATTAGACGATGATCATCGACCACGTGTGCCGTACCACACACCTGGAAGCAGCGAGTGCGCCTGGGGCAACAAAGAAGTTCACGGATTGAGCAACAAGCAACTTGAAAATGCGGCACCCTATGCAATAATGCCTAATTGACCGTTGTTGCGATCAATGTACGCCTGGCGAGGAAGGCGCTGAAGCGGGGGTAGGATGCTTCCACCCATCGTAGAATGACATATCGTAGATGACAAACCCTAGCTGGAGCCGATCCACTGGGTGTTCCTGGTTGATGTTTAAGACTCCAATAACTGTCATTAGGTCAGCCATTTTACGCCTATGTACACGCTGCTGCCAATGACTTTACCGTCATCGCACCGTCCGTGCTTACCTCCCGACCGAAGGATCTCTGATGGTTGGATGCTGAGTTTTCGTACATGTTTGAGATTTTAAAGACGGTTTGTTAGTTCTCTGTGTGTAACACAGACAGGGAAGAGCTCGTCTCGGGCATGCCATCCAAAACCTACACGAACCTATCCCTTCCAAACCGAATACCTATCCACTGATCCTCGTCAACAGAAGAATCCGTAGCGTTCAGTTGTAATAGATGGTATTCTTTGAGCAACGGGCGCAAAAGCTACCCAGCGTGCGGTTGGTCACTGGGTGCTCGGCCGACCGAGGCCTGAGCATAAAGTGCCATACGGTCGGTCCTTCGACGAAATCTGAGAATAGTGCAGCCGCTGCACCGCGGGGGTCGGGAGAAGCGCAGCAGCGCACCACAGCTCGTGCCGTTGCCTGAGTCCTACACCCAGCTGACCTTCCAGCTCATGGCAAGCTTGTCAGGCCTCATAGACACCAAGGGCAGCAGTAACTTCAACTTCCATAAAATTTTAAGCAGCAGCGTAGACCTCGAGTATGGGTCTGCTGCTGCTGCTGCTGCTGCGGCTGCTGATTCTGCTACGCCGCGCATCCACACACCAAATGCCTGTCATGACAGGCCATGCTGGCTCTTGTAGGGTGCTAGCCACTGCATGATGCGCTGTCAATCTTTCCAAAGGCATCTCTTTGCGGGTTGTTGGCTGCTGCTGCTGCTGCGCACAGCCACACACCACGCGACTGTCATCATGATGATGACATGCCGTCCTGGCCCTTGCCTAGTAGTAGGCTGCTCGCCGCTGCTGCTTGGATCACCAGGCTGGCTGCTGCTGCTGCTGTTGCAACTGCGCACAGCCACGCGACTGTCGTCATGATTATGGCATGCCGTCGTGGCACTTTAAAGCTGCTCGCCGCTGCTGCTTGGATCACCAGGCTGGCCGCTGCAGCCCATCTCCTGGGGTTGGCTGCTGCTGCTGCTGCTGTTGCTGCTCCGAGCACTTGAACTGCGCACAGCCACGCGACTGTCATCATGATGATGGCATGCTCTCCTGCAGCAGCCAACCCCAGGAGATGGATTCGTGGCTCTTGTAGGCTGCTGGTCACTGCTGCATGAATCACCAGGCTGGCGCTGCTGCTCTACGCACAGCGCCACACCACGCGACTGTCATGACAAGCCATGCTGACACATGACTGCTGTTGCTGCTGCTGCTGTTGCTGCTGCTGCTGCTGCTGTTGTTGCAGCAGCTCTGCGCAGCGCCACACCACGCGGCTGTCAGGGCAGGCCATGCTGGCCCTTGTTACAGCAGCGGGCACTCTTGTAGGCTGCTGGTCACTGCATGGCTCGCTGCACGTTGCTTTCCATCCTTTCTAGGCTGGCTGCTGCTGCTGTTGTGCACAACACAACACTGTGAGGATATTATGACAGGCCATGCTGGCTCTTGCAAGCTGCTAGCCACTGCAGAATCTGCTGCATGTTGCTTGGCATCTCTTGACTCAGCAGGCTGCTGCTGCTGCTGGTCTGCGCAGCCATACAAGGTGTAACTGCTATGACAGTCTATGCTGGCTCTTGTATGCCGCTAGCCACTGCATGGTTCGCTGCGGATGACTTCCCATCCTGTCTAGGCTGGCTGCTGCTGGTGCTGCTGCTGGTGCTGCTGCTGGTGCTGCTGCTACGCCGTGCTACAAGACACCGCGGGCCTGTTATGACAGGCCATGCTGGCTCTTGTAAGCTGCCAGCCACTGCAGAATCCGCTGCACGTTGCTTTCCATCTCTTGAGGGGTGTTGCTGCTGCTGCTGTTGCTGCTGCTGCTGTTGTGCGTGACAAGACACCATCTAACTGTTACAACAGGCCATGCTGGCTCTTGTAAGCTGCTAGCCACTGCATGATGCGCTGCACGATGCTTCTGTTCTTTGAGAGTTGGCCGCAAACTGCTGCTGCTGCTGCTGCTGCTGCTACGCCGTGCTACAAGACACCGCGGGCCTGTTATGACAGGCCATGCTGGCTCTTGTAAGCTGCTAGCCACTGCAGAATCCGCTGCACGTTGCTTTCCATCTCTTGAGGGGTGTTGCTGGGCAGCGGTACCACAATGTTTTGGCTGCATGCAACATCACAGATGACAGCAGGGGGCACGCCGTCAGAAACAGCTTCTTGCAGACAGCTAGAACAGGAAGGACGCGCGCAACAGCAGGTGGACGGCAGCGCGCACCGCGCCAGAAACAGCTAGAACACGTGCAGCAGCATCGTACAGCAAGTAACCACAGAAGGCAACAGAGGGGTCATATGATGCTGTTATGCACAGGCAACTTGTTGTGACAACTGGACAACAAGACAGGGTTGCTGCAGTGCAGCCTTGTAAGCGCCAGGGGCTGCAAGGCAACAGACCTACACCATCATTCGCTTGTTATTTTACATTACACGCCCGTTGCATGCAGAGGCCAGGTGTCTTTGCATGCTTTCCTACTAGAGTGCTGCTGCTGTCACATGACACACTCACTCGTAACTGTCGTGGGCCTCCTGAAGCAGCACCATCATAATCTCGCACTCCACGTTCTCTGTTATTTTTGCTTGCGGGTAGTTGCGGCGCTCCAGGCGCTCGTATAGCACGGTGTTGTCTGTCTGCAGCACTACCACAAGGTCAAACCACCTGCAGGAAAGGGCCGGAAGTCAAACATATGGTCAAACACATGGTCAGAGGTCCGACAGCACGGTGTTGTCGCTCTGCAGCAAGACCACCAGGTCAAACCACCTGCAGGAAAGGGCGGGAAGTCAACAGATGGTCAAACACATGTTATTTCGGCTTGTGGGTAGTTGCGCCGCTCCAGGCGCTCATAGAGCACTGTGTTGTCTGACTGCAGAACCACCACCAGGTCAAACCACCTGCAGGAAAGGGCGGGAAGTCAACACATGGTCAAATGCATGGTCCACGTTTCATGGAAGAAGTTGCAGCTGCGGCAGCCAACAATGCTGCCGCAGCAGCAGTATGAACAAACCCTCTTGCACGTCATCAGCGCTTCAACATATGAACATCAAGTGCACCATCAATGCAGCGACATTGCTTACGCGGGAGCTACGCACCTCTCTAGGAAGGTGCAGCTGTGGTACTTCACAAGGCAGTCGCCAGCAGCATGATGATTAAACCCTCTTGCAAGTCATCAGCGCTTCAACACATGAACACCAGGTGCACCGTCACGGCAGTGACCAATGTAGCGTAATGCAACATAATGCTTACGCTAGAGCTACGCACCTTTCTGGAAAGAAGTCGCAGCTGTGGTAGTCAACAAGGCAGCCGCCAGCAGCAACAACGTCTTCAAGTGCGTCAACTACCTGCAAAGCAGCAGCAGCAGCAGCAGCGCATTAGCAGGTGAAGTTGGGCACATTTGTATGATCAGCTGTGGTAGTCTACAAGGCAGCCGCCAGCGGAAACGTCTTCAAGTGCATCAACCACCTGCCAAGCAACACCAGCAGCAGCAGCAGCAGTAGCAGCAGTGCATTAGCAGGTGAAGTTGAGCACACTTGCTTGATCAGCTGCGGGAGTCTACAAGGCAGCCGCCAGCAGACACAATGTCTTCGAGAGCGTCAACCACCTGCGCAGCAGCCACATCTGCTAAGCTTTCTCAAGCCCTGAGCCCCTGTCTGTTCTGACCCCATGAACCGCATCCCCACAAGCTTCCTGCATCCCTACCAGCCATACCAGAAAAACCAATGTTGCCCGACCTTGACAACTCTTGCACACAAGCGGGCCGCATCTTGTCTTCAACTATGATGAGTGCTTCATGCTCTGCATCGTAGTTGCAACCTTCCCGCCGCACCGGACCCATAAAACACCCTTTGAACATAAGCCAGCTGGCAGCATAAACCGCATCTATCACCACCGCACATGCCTGCTCACGCAGCAGCCACATCTGCTAGGCTTTCTCAAGCCCTGAGCCTTGTCATATCTTCTAAACCCCTTGAACCGCAACCACACAAGCTGCCACCTGGCCGCACCTTGTCTTCATCTATGATGAGTGCTTCATGCTCTTCATCGTAGCCGCTGTGCAGCTCGTGCTGCTTCACCCAGTCGCCTACGTTGATGTAGGTCAGCCCCGACTGCTCTGCTACCATCTGTGCTGTGGTGGTCTTGCCTACAACACAAAAACAGCAGCAGCAGCAGCAGCAGCAGCACAAGATTGGGCTAGTCAATGCTTCACCCAGTCTCCTACGTTTATGTAGGTCAGCCCCGACTGCTCCGCTACCATCTGTGCTGTGGTGGTCTTGCCTGCAATGCAGCAGCAGCAGCAGCATCAGGCGCATGCTGCATGTGCTTTGCATAACTATTCCCTTGGCGCTATTCTGCGTTCACCCTGTATGGTGCATGCCATCTAAGATGGCGAACGGCCTACATGTAACCCTCCCCACTCTCAATAATGCAATCTATTATCCTGACCCGCTTGCTCAGCTACCACGGCTGCTGACATAGTCACGCGTAGCTAACAGGCGCAGCTTCAGGCAAAGTTATAAGCTTCTCGCATCACCAGCGCTGTATCAGCTCAGGTCTGCCGCAGATGTCACTGCAGCTGCAGGTGCACGTCTGATACAGCGCAGAAGCAGCCCCATCAACTGCTGTGAGTAAACCCTGTAGCTGTCATCGCTTGTCAACAGCGATCTGGTACCTCAGGAACAGCAGCATGCAAAGCAAGCACCAGCATTCTTCTGTCGCATGTAAACGTCATACCTAGCCGAATCGCTACATAATCAAGCAATTGGTGTCCGCGTCAACAGATTCTGACAGATTATGGAGGCTACCAGGAGCTCAAGCTTACCTGTGCCAGGTGTGCCTGTGATGAGAATGTTTGGAGGCCTTGGCATGGCTGCTGCTGCAGCCGCTGCTGCTACGGTTGCTGCTGTGTCTCCGGATGAACGTTGACCAAATGCTGCGAAGTGCAGGCGCTGCAGCTGCTACAGCCTGAACCTGCTGCTGCTGCTGCTGCTGCTGATAGCTGCTGGCAATGATATGCTTGGGCAGCGTGTCTGGTTGAGAGACGTGACAAAAGCTGAGCGCGTGAAGTGGTGCGTTCAGAAGCAGGTTAGAGGTGGCGGGTTTCGAAGTGAAGTGCTAGTGTGCAGTGCTGCTGCAGGTGCTTGACTGCTGGCTTTGCTTGCATCAAAATAATGGACACGAAGGGGTCTGTGACGGACAGCTGAATCTTCGGAAGCCTTTGCTCGCACGGCAGGCGTGCATAACAGAAACCACACTGAAAGAACCCGAGTCACTCAGCAGGGCAACCAGAATGGCACAGAGGCTTGACAGTCAGCTTTGGATCGCGTTGTTAGAATGAGACTGCTGCCCAACATTGCAGTGCTTTGCCTGCACTTGCACAGTGCATGATCCTGAGCTGAAGCAGCCTGTTCACTGTCTCATTATCTGCAAACGTACATCAACTGTCGTCGTCACGTAAAAAGGTGCTTGCTTGCTCAGTCTCGCAGCGTGTCGAGGCCACTGCCGCTTGCAACAAGTTAGCTGGGCCCGGCACTGCATGCCGGGAGCCCTGCTTGCCGTTGTTTTGGTCAAAGTAATCTGAACCAAGACTGTCACATCGCAGGGAGGGCACGGTAGCTCGGTTGGCCATAGCAACGGCCTAAGCAGCAAGACATGCTGAACCACCAGGGGGGGCTCGACCCACAAGGCCTGAGATACGCAGCAGCTGGGACGCAGTACCAGCATGCGCAGCAGAACTTTCAGGCGCTAGGTGAGCAGCGGCATGCGGCGTGCAGGCTTGCTGCAGGGCCAAACAGGCGTTGCTGTTGCTGACGCAGACAGCAGCAGAGCTGTTGGTGCATGTGCGATATGATTGCAGGATGCTTTTGATGTTATAACCTCCTGTCAGCAGCTATATGGACCGGAATTAGACGTGATCTGCAGCAGCTATGCATGTTGGCACCACACATCCATACTGCGTTGTACAGCAGCAGCATCGCCAATCATGTATCAATGTGCCTGTGCAATGCCGTCTGCTGTTACGATCGTTTGACCATGCTTTGACCATGCACGCACCACACTGAGCATGCATGTGATTGTACTGACCAGGTCCTGCTTTCCATCCACCTCCTTCAGCAGCACTACTGCTCAGAGTACCAGTGCAACAGGACACAGCAAGCACTGTATCAACACACTTGTAGCAGATGCATGTGCTGCATACAGTTGTCATTGGAGTAGCTGCAGGCACACTCGCTTGTGACAGCAATTTGCGTGCTGTTGCTGCTGCTGTTTTGCTTGCAGGAGGGCTGCAGCAAGGCCTGCAGGGCCTAGGAGCAGGCGGCAGGTGGGGCACTAGCGTTTTGCAATAAAGATTTTATAGTATATTATGTTACAGCAGCAGAACTAGCTGCATGATATGCAACCAGGCATAGGACTGTTGCCGGAGAAAGGGGAAGGGGGCATATGGCAGCTTGCAGTGGGTATGTGTGGCAGGCATAATCAGTAGAGCGTTACTTGCAGGAGGCTTGCAGGAGGGCTGCAGCAAGGCCTGCAGGGCCTAGCCGCAGGCGGCAGGTGCGGCACCAGAAAGATTGCCAAACAATTTACATTACATCACAGTATATGCTTCACTGTGAAGCTATGGCAGTTTGCAGCGGGGATACGGCAGGCAAAACAGGCAGGTCGTTGTTTGTGAAGAGGGTTGCAGCAAGGCCTGCAGGGCCTAGGCGCAGGCGGCAGGTGCGCCATCAAATAGCGTTTTGCAAACAACCTTTTATCAGGCATAGGACAAGGCATAATATGTTACAGCAGCAGAACCAGCTGCATGATTTGCGATCAGGCATAAGACTGTTGCCGGAGAGGGGGGAAGGGGGCGTATGGCAGCTTGCAGCGGGCGGTGCAGCATGCACAAGGTGTAAATCGTTGTAAATGAAGAGGGTTGCAGCAAGGCCTGCAGGGCCTGGGAGCGGGCGGCAGGTGCGGCATCAGATAGCGTTCTGCACTATACCTTCTATGACAACTTTCGTTTCAGCAGCAGAACCAGCTGCACGATATGCAATCAGGCCTAGGACTGTTGCAGGGGAAGGGGGCATATGGCAGCTTGCAGCGGGCGGTGCGGCAGGCAACAAGGTAGCGTAGCAGATGAAAGAGGGCTGCAGCAAGGCCTGCAGGGCCTGGCGCAGGTGGCAGGTGGGGCATAAGACATCTTGCCCATTTTTTTTATTGCTATACGTTACAGCAGTAGAACAAGCTGCGTGATATGGGATCAGGCATAGGACTGTTGCAGGGGAAGGGCTCATACGGAATGGCAGCTTGCAGCGCTCTGTGCAACAGTCAAAGTAGAGCATTGTCAGTGGAGAGGGCTGCAGCAAGGCCAGCAGGGCCTGAGCGCAGGCGGCAGGTGGGGCATAACAAAGTTTACTGAACATTTTGTAACATATATGAGACGTTACAGCAGCAGAACTAGCTGCATGATATGCAAGGCACGAGGAATAGAGCGTTACGTGTGTAGAGGGTTGGAGCAAGGCCTGCAGGGCGGCAGGTGCGACACCAGATGCCTGTCCTGCAGGCAGTGCCCTGCAGGTAAGGCTGTGTATACTGTAGCAGCAGTGCCGGTCAACTTCTGTTCTGGCCAAAACCGTGCAAAACCGTGCAAAGGCCATACAACTGAGTGTACTTGCAACAGCATATGCATGTGTACAGCAGCAACGGGGGGTAAGCCATGCATAGTGTCTGCAGTACTTTCGATTGATGCAGCAAGGCTCGCAGGGTCTAGGAGTGGGCGGCAGGTGGGGGCCGCCCGATAGCTCTCCTGCAAGGCATTGCCTGCAGGAACCACTGTGTGTACTGACGTAGCTGATCAAATGTTATCTGGCAAAGCCGTGCAAAGACCTTATCAGTGAAGTGTACTTGCGGCAACAGAAGCTGGCGTACAGCAGCAACGGGGGGTGAGGCATGCATGGTGTATGTGTGCATTAACGAGCAACAGAAGGCTGCAGAGCCTGTGCACCAGCTGCAGGTGCGGCAGCACCAGCAGCACGCACAGTTTGCAGGAAATGGGTGCTGCTTAAGCTTCATTGCTGAGCATCACTGCTTGACCCACGGCTGCTGCTGCTGCTATCTTTCTATATCACCTTCTATATCACAGGATGGGCCTTGCTGGCTTTCCCAACACATCAGCAGCGCCGCAGCAGGGCGCTTTTGTTTTGCTTCATTGTTGCGCATCACTGCTCTACTGACTGCTGCTGCTGCTGCTATCTTATATCTCTCTTATTCTGTTTGCAGGATGGGTCTTGCTGGCTTTCCCAACACGTCAGCAGCGCCGCAGCAGGGACAGTTCCATGCCGGAGGCCTGGGGGCAGGCGCGGCAGGCTTGGCGCAGCAGGTGCGGCATGTTGTAGTTATTCTTCTACTGCTGCTGCAAGCAGTCGCGTCCCAGTTGTGCTGCTTTCAGTGGGATTTGTATGGGTAGAGCAGCAGAGGTTGGGTGCTTTGTGGGGCAGGGTGCGGCAGCGGTAGTTTCACGCTGGGGGCCTGGGGGCAGGCGCGGCAGGCTTGACACAGCAGGTGTGATGCGCTTTGGTCTTTCCGTTTCGATTCGCACCGTGCCCTGTTGCGCGTGCAATGCGTGTGAGGCAGAGGCAGCAGCTGCAGCCGGTGCAGGGCTGCGGCGTTGAGTGCATGCAGCAGTGCTGCAGCAGAGGGAGTTTCACGCTGGGGGCCTGGGGGCAGGCGCGGCAGGCTTGGCGAAGCAGGTGCGATACATACCACACAGCGATCTCTCTGCAAGATTGTAGTGGTGTGGGACAGCACAGCAGCAGGATTGTGCACGAGTGTGTGTTGCTTATGCCTGACGCTGCATCGCGTGATGCAGCAGGGCCAGTGGGTTTCTGCTGTGGGGCCTGGGCTGGGAGTGCAACAGGCTTGGCGCAGCAGGTGCAATGCATCTGTGCTGTGACACTTCTACTGTGCAAGCAGTCGCGTCCTATTTGTAAGGGTAGAGCAGCAGGGGTTTTGTGGCATTGGGTGGTTTGTGGGGCGGGATGCAGCAGGGGTTATTATATGCTGGGGGCCCTGGGAGCGCAGCAGGCTTGGCGCAGCAAGTGAGACACATCTGTGCTGTGTATTGGCTGTTGGTCGCTGCTGGTGCAAGGTTTTCGTTTCATGAGCCCAGGGGTACCCGATGGGGGCGGCCAGCTGCCAGGTCAACCTATCTCCACCACAGCAAAGTTCAACACCAACTTCTTTGCCGCTACTGCCTCTGCTGATGCAACTGCTGCTGCTGCTCTTTCCTGTGTTTATGTGCATGCAATGAAACATGTTTTGTCGCTGCTGCTGCTGCAGGGTTTGCGGTTCATGAGCCCCGGAGTGAACCTCGGGGGCGGCCAGCTGCCAGGCCAAGCCTTTTTCACCAAAACACAACTTTAAACTGACCATCTCGCAGATGCTGCCGCTGCTGATGCTGATGCAAGCACTGCTCCTGCTGCTGATCGTTGCTGTGTTTATGTTCTCTGTTTGTTGCTGCTGCTACTGCTGCTGCAGGGCCTGCGGTTCATGAGCCCCGGAGTGAACCTCGGGGGCGGCCAGCTGCCAGGCCAAGCATTTCCATCCAGCATCAACGCCGCACAGCGCGCGCAGGGTTTAGGCCAAGGCATCGGCCAGGGTTTAGGCCAGGGCATAGGGCAGGGCCTAAACCTCAGCAATGCGGCGGTGCGGGGCGCGCCGACACCTCAGCAGGCTGCTGCTGCCAGTTTGCTGATGCAGCAGCAGCGGCAGCAGCAGCAGCAGTTTGGTGCGGCGCAGCAATTTGCGGGCGGCTTGGGCAGCCTTGCAGGTGGGTGGTTGCACATGTCAGAGTGTGTTATTCTTTTGTTATTGTTGGGTGCGCCAGCACTGACAGATGTAGTCAAGGCTTGCAGCGTCCTGGGAAGCAGTTCAGGTGAGATTTAGTTCTCAGCAGCAGCAGTTGTGTATAGGGTGGGCTGTGGTACCCTCAGCAGGCTGCTGATGCAGCAGCAGCGGCAGCAGCAGCGGCAGCAGCAGCAGCGGCAGCAGCAGCGGCAGCAGCAGCGGCAGCAGCAGCAGCAGCAGCGGCAGCAGCAGCAGCAGTTTGGTGCGGCGCAGCAGTTGGCTGGCGGCCTGGGCAGCCTTGCAGGTGGGTGGTCAAACTTACCGGACTTTTGTTATTTTTTATATTTTACTATTTGCTGCGTGCACCAGCACTGACAGATGTAGTCATGGCTGGCGGCCAGCTGGGGCCCATTGCAGCTGCGAGTAAAACTTGATCATCATCATCATCAGCAGCAGCGGCGGCAGCAGCAGCGGCAGCAGCAGCAGCAGTAATGTATAGGGTGGGCTGTCGTAGCAAGTGGGGCTGGTGTGGACGCCTCAGCAGGCTGCTGCTGCGAGCTGGCTGCTGCAGAGGCAGCAGCAGCAGCAGTTTGGCGCGGCGCAGCAGTTTGGTGCGGCGCAGCAGTTTGCTGGCGGCCTGGGCAGCCTTGCAAGTGGGTGGTTGAACCATTCTAAAAACCTGTTGATTCTTTGTTATTTTTGGTTCACCAGCACTGACAGATGTAGTCATGGCTGGCGGCCGGCTAGAGAGCATCGCCTGAGGGCTCGGTGTTGCATCATCATCCGACACCTCAGCAGGCTGCGGCTGCGAGCTTGCTGATGCAGCAGCAGCAGCAGCGGCGGCAGCAGCAGCAGCAGTTTGGTGCAGCGCAGCAGTTTTCTGGCGGCCTGGGGAGCCTTGCAGGTGGGTGGTCACATGTTGATATGTGTTATTTTTTGATGTTATTTTTGTGTGCACCAGCACTGATGGATGAGGTCATGCTGGCAGCTTGCTGATGCAGCAGCAGCGGCAGCAGCAGCAGCAGTTTGGTGCGGCGCAGCAGTTTGCTGGCGGCTTGGGCAGCCTTGCAGGTGGGTGGTCAAAACATGTCTGAGAGTGTGTTTTTTCTTGTTTGTTATTGTGTGCACCAGCACTGACAGATATAGTTATCCTCGCCCTTCATCATCATCATCATCATCATCAGCAGCAGCAGCAGCAGCAGCAGTTATGTATAGGGCGGGCTGTCATAGCAAGTGGAGCTGGTGTGGATCACCAGTTTGGTGCGGCGCAGCAGTTTGCTGGCGGCTTGGGAAGCCTTGCAGGTGCGTGGTAACATATTTGAATGCGTTATTGTGTTATTTTGCGTGCAGCAGCACTGGTAGATGTAATCAAGGCCGGCGGCCGTTGGATAGCATCACAGGTAGCAAGAGCCTGTGCAGTAAGAGCAGTAAGAGCCAGTGTAGTCGAACCTGTTCAGCAGCAGCAGCTTCAGGTACGGCTCAGCATTCTGCTTGTGTGCACATGAGCGTCAACTTATTTACCGGATCAACTCAGGATGTGTCTTGCCTGCATCCAGTCACCATCTTAGTTGGTATGAGCCACCTTACTTGAACACATTGTCACCATGTGACAGAAAAGGATGAGCACAGCAATAGATCACACCAATGCTTTCATGCGCTGGTCGCGCCGCTGGCAACCAGCAGTCTGCTTGTGTGCGCATGATCGTGAGGTCGCTTAACGGATCACCGTTTGCTTTCCATGTGTGCTGCCTGCACCGCAGGCAACCAGCTGCAGCAGCAGCTGAACGTTGCTCAGAGGCAGCTGGCACTGCAGCAACAACAGCAGCAGCAACAGCAGCAGCAGCCCCAGCAGCAGCAGCAGAACGACCTGCTGGCCTTGCTGGCAGGTGGCAGCAAGGGTGCAGGTGCTGGCGGCGGCCACGCAGGGTTTAGTCAGGCCCTCGGCGGTTTAGGAGGCGGCGGCGGCGGTTTAGCCGGCAACAGCCCGGCTAATACCGCAGCTGGGGTTCAGGCGTCACACGCGCTGTTTGGCAGACCCGGGGGTTTTGCGGGCGCAGCAGCAGCAGGGCTTGGGGCGGGCGCTGGCGGCCAGGGTTCAGCGGGTGCCGGCGGCGGCGGTTTAGGCGGTTTGAATGCGGCGGCAGCAGCAGCAGTGGCAGCGGCGGCTGGGCAGGGCGGCGGCTTGGATCAGCAGCAGCAGCAGGGTTCAGGGGGTGCTGGGCAGCAGGGTTCAGCGGGAGGACCGGGGTTTAGTGCGGACGAGTTTCCGGCACTCGGGGCGGCAGCAGCAGCAGCGCGGCAGCAGCAGCAGCAGGGTGGTATGCAGCAGCAGGGGCCGCGATCCGGGGGCCCTGCGGACTATTCTGCTGCTGCTATGGCGCTCAAACGTGCAGCAGGCGTTGGCGGTCAGCAGGTGGGGGATCTGGCTACTTTCTTTACTGATCACTGCCTCCCTTCAGCATGTTCGGCAGCGCGCATGATTTGTCGTTTACCTTTGCGTGAGCGCTGAACGTGCACGTTTGTGTGTCCAGGTAAAGATGCGCAGGGCGTATCTGCAACGGTCAGAGCATGTGTGCGTTGTTGCAATCCCGAGTTTCTTGCTGCTGCTGCTGCTGCTGTTGCTGCTGCTGCTGCTGCAGGAGTTCTCCATCCAGAATGACAGCGACTTTCCTGCACTCGGTGGTGGAGCAGGCGGCGGCGAGCCAGGGGCTGACGGTGATAAGGTGGGTGGCTGGAGTTGACCAACTTGCGTGACCAACTTGTGTGAATCATTCACGGCAACTCTTCTTCTATCTCTGTTGCAGGATGTGAAGGCAAGGGCGGGGCGGTACCCGCTTGCAGCCTATGCGCATGCCAGTTTAGATATGTATACAGAATATACATATGTACTGCTGCTGCTGCTGCTGCTGCGTTTGTTGCAGGATGTGAAGGCAAGGGCGGGGCGGTACCCGCTTGCAGCCTATGCGCATGCCAGTTTAGATATGTATACAGAATATACGTATGTGCTGCTGCTGCTGCTGCTGCGTTTGTTGCAGGATGGCAGGGGCGAAGGAGAAGGAGGGCACGGGCCTGCAGGCAACCTGCTGTTTGGTGTGTTGCCCTGTATGCCGGGTACTGTGACCATCACGACCCACAAAGTCATGATCTGTCTGGTGTCTTGTTGCTCTGCAGGATGCCAAGGGAGAAGGCAAGGGAGGGGAGGGTCCTGCAGGCAGCCTGAAGTATGGTGTGCCGCCCTATGCTGGGTACTGTCAACACCACATCTGCTAAGCGAGTTTCAAATTGATTTTCTTTTCTTTCACTCTGCAGGATGGCAAGGGAGAAGGCAAGGGAGGGGAGGGGCCCGTTGGTAGTCCGCTGCCTGGCGGTCGACCACTCACGCCCGGAGCAGCAGCAGCAGGCCTCAGCACAGACAGGTACGGTTGTAGTAATGTATCATGATATATTGTTGTGTCATGAAGCTGATTCTGGCCTCTGGCCCGTTGGTAGTCCGCTGCCTGGCGGAAGACCACCCACGCCCGGAGCAGCAGCAGCAGGCCTCAGCACGGACAGGTATGTTATGATTTCGACGGTTCAGCCAAAGCAGGAGCATGGTCATAGCAGTGTATATACATGGTCATATAGAGCCGCACTTGTCAAATTTTTCCCTGGCGGCCCCATTTGCCCGGCGGCGCGGGGCGTTGCTAATGCATCCCCCTGTAAGCTTGTGACGTGTCTGTAACATGTCATTAAATTACGTGTTGCTGCAGGTATGGCCTGCTAGGCCTGCTGCACGTCATTCGCATGACTGAGCCTGACCTAACAATGCTGACACAGCCACTGTGCCCCTCTCAAGTTTGTGACGTGTCTGTAACATGTCATTTTGTAAACTTTTTTCTGCAGGTATGGCCTGCTAGGCCTGCTGCACGTCATTCGCATGACTGAGCCTGACTTGACAATGCTGCCACAGCCACCTTGCCCTTTTAGTCTTTGATGTATCTATAACATGTGTCATTTTGTTACTTTCGCTGCAGGTATGGCCTGCTAGGCCTGCTGCACGTCACCCGCATGACGGAGCCAGACCTAACAATGCTGACACAGCCACGTTGCCCTTTAAAATGTGTGACGTGTATGTAACATGTCATTTTGTTAAATTGCTGCAGGTATGGCCTCTTAGGCCTGCTGCGCGTCATTCGCATGACGGAGGCTGACCTAACAATGCTGACACAACCACCTTGCCCCTCTTAGGCTTGTGACGTGTCTGTAACATGTTTTTTGTTGCTTTGTGCCGCAGGCCTAGCAGGCCATACCTGCAGGTCATTCGCATGACGGAGCCTGACCTAACAATGCTAATGCAGCCACCTTGCCCCTCTTGATTTTGTGACGTGTTTCAAACATGTCATTTTGTTACATGTTGCTGCAGGTATGGCCTACTAGGCCTGCTGCATGTCATTCGCATGACGGAGCCTGACTTGACAATGCTGGCACAGCCACCTCGCCCCCCTGAGTCTGTGACGTGTATGTAACATGTCGTTTTGTTACATTTTGCAGCAGGTATAGCCTGCTAGGCCTGCTGCACGTCATTACGGAGCCAGACTCAACAATGCTGCCACAGCCACCTAACATGCCAGCAACATGTCATGTTGTTACATTTTGTTACATTTTGCTGCAGGTATGGCCTGCTAAGCCTGCTGCACGTCATTCGCATGACGGAGCCTGACCTAACAATGCAGCCACAGCCAACCTTGCCCCTCCAAGTCTGTGATGTGTCTGTAACATGTCATTTTGCTACTTTTTCTGCAGGTATGGCCTACTAGGCCTGCTGCACGTCATTCGCATGACGGAGCCAGACCTAACAATGCTGGCTCTTGGCACAGATCTTACGGGGCTTGGACTCAACCTCAACGCACCAGACAGCTTGTACAAGGTACGGCTGCCTCTTGTTGGTTTTTGAAGTGTGTGTTGTTGATGTAGGTACTTGATGGGTGTGGGTGTCTGCGCTGTGTTTTGGGGCTAAATCGCGTGCCGAGGGGCATAGCAGAAGCAGCGTGACGGAGCCAGATCTAACGATGCTGGCGCTTGGCCCGGACTTGACAGGGCTAGGGCTTAACCTCAATGCACCAGACAGCTTGTACAAGGTAAAGTCGCGTTCGTCACTATTAGTTATGTTATCGCTTAGGTGTGTGATGGGTGTGGGTGTCTGTGCTGTGTGCGCTTGCGGCTGAATTGCGTGTCGAGGGGCATAGCAGAAGTAGTTTGACAGAGCCTGACTTGACAATGCTGGCGCTCGGCACGGGCTATAATGGGCTCAGGCTGAACCTCAACGCGCCAGACAGCTTGTACAAGGTGCGGCTGGCTCTTGTTGATCTGTAAACGGTGTTCTCTGAATGTTCAGAGTGCCATCCTGCTGCAAGCACAAGATTAGTGCTCTTGTCAATACCACTGCTGCTGCTGCTGCAGGTGCTGGTGTCGCCACTAGCTGACAACCCAGTACGTCAAGATCTGGATTTTCAGTTGCCATCCTGCTACAAGCACAATCTCTCAGGTGCTCTTGCTAACACCACTGCTGCTGCTGCTGCTGCAGGTGCTGGTGTCACCGCTAGCCGACAACCCAGTACGGCAGGACCTTGATTTTGAAGTACCATCCTGCTACAAGCACAATCTCAGGTGCTCTCACAGTTGCCACTGCTCCTGCTTCTGCTGCTCCTGCTGCTGCTGCAGGTGCTGGTGTCGCCACTAGCCGACAACCCAGTACGTCAAGACCTGGATTTCGAGGTGCCATCCTGCACAAGCACAATGTCAGGAGCTCTTGTCAACACCATTGCTGCCGTTGCTGCTGCTGCTGCAGGGGCTTGTGTCGCCGCTAGCCGACAACCCAGTACGACAGGATCTTGATTTCGAGGTACCATCCTGCTACACGCACAATCTATCCGGTGCTCTTGCTGACACCACCACTGCTTCTTCTTCTGCTGCTGCTGCTGCAGGTGCTTGTGTCGCCACTAGCTGACAACCTAGTACGTGCCGACCTTGATTTCAATGTGCCATCCTGCTACAAGCACAATGTTCTCAGGGGTTCTTGCCAACATCAATGCTGCTGCTGCTGCAGGTGCTTGTGTCACCACTAGCTGACAACCCAGTACGCCAAGATCTGGATTTCGAAGTGCCATCCTGCTACAAGCACACGCCACCGCGGCTGCAGCCGGGCTACTTGGCAAAGTTCAAGGAGGAAACCCTGTTCTACATCTTCTACTCTATGCCGCAGGTATGTTTTGGGGGGAGGAATGCTATCGATCCCAGGAGTTAATTGCTCTGGTCTGTTTTGTGAGCATGCTCAGGGTTTTAGGTGTGAGCCTGGTCAGGGTTTGGGGGGTCTTGAGGTGCCCTCCTGCTACAAGCACACACCGCCGCGGCTGCAGCCGGGCTATTTGTCAAAATTTAAGCAGGAAACGCTCTTTTACATCTTCTACAGTATGCCACAGGTATGTGTCGTTCCAGTTGCCCTGGCTGTTGCAATCAGGCTGCGCAGTTCAACTATGCTTGCTGTTCACATCTGGGTTGACAGGGCGCGTAGGAATTGTTTTGTTATGGTCAACAACAGGTACGGGTGGGCAGGGGTGACGGCTGCAGCCGGGCTACTTGGCAAAGTTCAAGGAGGAGACCCTGTTCTACATCTTCTGCAGCATGCTCAGGTATGTGAAGTGCCAGCTTTCCTGTTTTAACCAGGCTGCGCAGTGTAACTGTGCTTGCTGTTTGAAGTTGGGTTGACAGGGCGTGTAAAGAATTGTTGTGTTGTTGCCAATTATTAGGGAGGTAGGGGGTGGCAGGGGGGTGACGGCTGCAGCCGGGTTACCTGGCAAAATTGAAGGAGGAAACGCTCTTCTAAATCTTCTACAGTATGCCACAGTATGTGAAGTTCCAGCTCTCCTGGCTGTCCTAATCAGGCTGCGCAGTTTGACTGTGCTTGCTGTCTACATCTGGGTCGACAGGGAACGCTTTGGTCTTCTGGGGTGCTGGGAGCCGGGGGATTACCGGCCGGGCTATTTGGCAAAGTTCAAAAAGTAGACGCAGCCTACACACATATTGATTGCTCTGCTTCTGTGAGTTTGCAACAGGACGAGGCGCAGGTAGTAGCTTACGCTGCTGGTTCATCCACACTCATAACATGCACACGCTGCCTGTCTGCACTACTCTGAACTTATGAACTTACACATGAAATGTGTTGCACTGCTGCATGTATGTAACATGCACAACAGGATGAGGCGCAGCTGATTGCTGCTGACGAGCTGTGCTCCCGCGGCTGGTGGTGGCACAAAAAGTACCGCTGCTGGTTCATCCACGCGCCCAACAACCCAGTCGTGAAGAGCGCGGCCAGCCGCAGCGAGCGGGGGACGTACTTGTTCTTCGACACCAACATCTGGGACGTGGTGCAGGTGCGCTTTTCTGCATTGTTTCGCCATTTTTAGTGGTTATCATCAATCGTTTCGAGGATTTTCAAAATTTTTTACTTGTCGTTCATCCATGCGCCCAACAACCCGGTGGTCAAGAGCGCAGCCAGCCGCAGCGAGCGCGGCACGTACCTCTTCTTCGACACCAACATCTGGGATGTGGTGCAGGTGCGCTTTTTTTGGTTTGTCGATTCCAGGCACGTAGTGTACAAAAAATTCGTGGCTCCAAAGGCTGCAGAGTGCAAGTGCACGTCATTTTGCCTGGGTTTAGGGTGTAGTTTTTGGAAAGTGCAGCCAGCCGCGGCACATACCTCTTCTTCGACACCAACATCAGGGACGTGGTGCAGGTGCGCTTGTCTGCAAATCTTTTTGTTTACCGGGCAATTTCAAATGCCGAACCACCAATTAAACAATACTAACATTTTTCAAGCATTTTTCCAGACAGTTTTTGGTTGATCTATGTGCCCAACAACCCGGTCGTGAAGAGCGCGGCCAGCCGCAGCGAGCGTGGCACATACCTATTCTGGGACGTGGTGCAGGTGCGTTTTATCTGCATGTATTTGTGTTTTTTTTAGGTGACTATCTATATTTGACTTGTTGATTTATTTTTTTGTTCATCCACGTGCCCAACAACCCGGTCGTCAAGAGCGCCGCAAGCCGCAGAGCGGGGGACGTACTTGTTTTTTGACACCAACATCTGGACGTGGTGCAGGTGCGTTTTTTCTTGTTTCATTTGATTGGTTATGTTGCATGTCTGGTTTCTGTGTATCATGGATTGCGCATTCTGGGCTGCAGTGGCTGCAGAATGCTGCTGGTTCATCCATTCTCACTCTGCGACACATGGTAGGGCTATTCTCAATGCTTTGTTGTGCTTGCTGCTGCTGCTGCTGCTGCTGCTTTCGCCACTGCAGAAGAACGATGTGGAGGTGTTTTTCGAAGATGTGGAGCAGCCACCGCAGCTGCCACGCAACAACACCCTGCAGCTATAGTTACAGCCTGCGACATACGCTCAGGCTATTCTCAATCCTTTGTTGTGCTTACTGCATCTACTGCTGCTGCTGCTGCTGCTTTCGCCACTGCAGAAGAACGATGTAGAGGTGTTGTTTGAAGATGTGGAGCGGCCACCGCAGCTGCCGCTCAACAACAATGTCTGACCTTTCACGAACCACACGCAACTGCCAAGTCCGATGTGCTTGCTGCTGCTGCTGCTGCTGCTGCTGCTGCTGCTGCTGCAGACATCCGATGTTAGAGCGTCCATGGTTAAAAGCTGCCCTGCAACCATCCTGTGCAGCATGCGCTTGTTCTGTAGCAACGCGCCTAACGTCTTGTCGCTGCTGCGGCTTTTGCGGTTGCAGAAAAACGATGTCGAGGTGTTTTTCGAAGATGTGGAGCGGCCACCGCAGCTGCCGCGCAACAACATCGCAGCAGCAGCAGCGGGTGCGCCGGGGGCAGCAGCAGCGGGGGCAGCAGCAGGTAATGCTGCAGGCGGTGCGGCCGCTGCTGGCAATGTGCTGCGGCAGTAGCTTTGCTGCAACGAGGCTGCAGCAGCAGCAGCAGGGGGCGCAGCAGCCATGGCGGCAGCAGCAGGCAATGCTGCAGGCAATGCCGCTGGCGCTGGCAATGTGCTGCGGCAGAAGCGTGCAAGAGTTGCAGGTGCTGCAGCGACAGTGGCGGCAGCAGTAGCTGGCAACGCTGCTGGTGCTGGCAATGTGCTGCGGCAGTAGCGTTGCAACGAGAGGCTTCAGCAGCAGCAACAGCAGCAGCCATGATGGCAGCAGCAGCAGCGGGCGCAGCAGCAGGCAATGCTGCAGGCGGTGCAACAGGCGCTGGCAATGTGCTGCGGCAGTAGCGTTGCAACGAGGCTGCAGCAGCAGCAGCAGTGGGGCCGGCAGCAGGCTGTGCTGTGGCGGGCGGTGTGATGCTGGCAGCAGCAGCGATTGTTGTTGGTGTCTTACTGGTGTTGTTATTGGCAATTCCATCAGCCGCAGCAAGGGATGTTGCGCCAACTGGTTCCAATTTGCAGGTTTGGTTCAGTTGGTTTGGCGGTGCATCGTTGGTCGCATGTTGTGTACTGTACGGTCGGTGGCCGGTCCTCTGGACTTCTGTTCTGGGGTGTTTTGGGGTGTGCAATGGATGACAGGGCTTGTTTACGGATGGGCTACGAATCTGCAGCGTATAAAGTATGCTTGTTTTTTAGTAACAGGATAGCTTTCTGCATGACGTTTTGCTGGCAGCAGCTCAGCAGGCGTTTTGGCGATGTCATGTCATCATTGTTGATCGGCAAACGAGGATGATCTGTGCTGACAACTGTAACAGCTGACACATATGATGCTGCATTATCTTGGAAATGTGAGTATCCTGCAAGCCTTTTCAAAGTCGCATCATGCTGCGGCACAGCTGTGGCGCAGCTGGTGCATGCGCAGTCACTGCAGCGATGCGCTGTAGGTAGCTAGCTGGCTGCGCATGTGGGCCTGACACACTTGACTCAAGTACGCTACTAAACATTGCTGATGCATGATCATATGTGTTGTTGATACCCGCATCATTTGATGCTCACAGCTGTCGTACACGAACCTCTAGAACGCTGCGGCACTGCGGAAACCGGGCGTGACATGACGTCCTCGAAACGTGCAACTCGGATGGCATGCTGCGCCACACCCTGTTAATCAAATTATAATATTGAAGTGCTGTTCAGAGCTAATTACCACCGTAGCCGTATAATCGTCAGCGAACTGCGGCTCACTGCATCTGGTGTGTACGGCGACGCAAAGTCGTGACCAACGCTCAGAAACTGCATCACCAACACCAGAATACAGCAAACAAACATATTAATGTGTCACGATAGCCTAGGCGACGCCGATGTGAACAGCGCAGCTAGCTGCAGTGCTGCAGCATCCTGAAGAAGCAGCTGCAACAGACAGGTATGCCACCTGAAAGCGCTGTCTCGGTACAGTAACGCCGTAACACGAGCCTAGCTGGTCAATGAACAGTGCAGCTTGCTACAAAACAGCTACATGCACCTGGGCACACGCAAAATTGCTTTAATGCTGACACCTTGCCGGCTGATGTATGACCAGGTACGACTGCAGGTCAACTCCAGCTTCTGTGGTAGCCCAAGCTCAAGCGTCCCAATAGAGGCAACAATTGGTGAAATTGAACCGCAGCAGCGGCAGCAAATGCAGCAGCAAACCCAGGGACATGGCAGCAGCACAGACAGCAACGCCTCTGGCTCATACGCGGCAAGCCGTCCTACACACTTGGAGAACGTAAGCAGTGAAATAGCCAAGGTGCTGTGCGAGACGCAGAAGCGGTTTCCGTACGCTGACAGAAGCCTCGTGATGGAGGTTGTTCAGCTGCATACAGGGCAAATTGATGAACGCTATGGCTATGACTGCAAGCGGCTGCAAGATGCTGTGCTCCAGGAATGGCTGATTGTCAGCTTAGCACTCTGGCATAAGGAAAGCACCTGCCAGCATATTGTGACAGCAAAGTCACCACAACGGCAGGCCAGATCCTAGTAGCAGCGGCACTGCTGATGACTCTGACGTTTGTGGGCTTCACATCAGTGCCTGGTGGCACCATGTCGCACGGATACAAGATTCCCGCGGCGCGTGTGAATGAGAGCAGCGGCTCATTAGTATACACTGAAACACCGACCCTCGCCATCCTGGCGTTCTGGTATATGAACAGCTTTGCTTTTTTTGGTGCTGCAGTGACAGCGGTGTTCTGTCTAGCCCCTTTTATTGTGCCAAGTATCTGGCACAAGTACGGGCGTGATATCAACGATTTCTGGCTGGGGCATTTCGTCGTAGATTCAGTAGGGAGTGTCGCACTTGCATATGCTTCCCTAACTCTGTACTTTTCAGGCTTGTGCACCTTGGCGGCATACTCTGCAGCAGCGTTTGCTGTGCTGCCTGCAAAACATGCCAGTGCTCTTTTGGGGATGTGCTGGGTTTTCGCTTTCCTTGTGCTGCTGATTGGCGCTGGGCATGCTTATCGAATCATCGAGTAGACCCCTCCCAAATAAAACGAAAGTGAATGCGTTCAAGGATAATGCCAGTGCTGTACAAGATATACTGGTGCTGCCTTGATTCTGGCCCTCCTGGGCAACCATGTTTTGGGCCTTCGTTGTGAACAACCATGTTTTGGGCCTTCGTTGTGAACAACCATGTTTTGGGCCTTCGTTGTGAACAACCATGTTTTGGGCCTTCGTTGTGAACAACCATGTTTTGGGCCTTCGTTGTGAACAACCATGTTTTGGGCCTTCGTTGTTAACAGCGCGTTGGGCTGAGCTGGGGGGCCCCAGCCTCGCCCCAGGTGCACTTCATGATCAGTGAGACAAACATATGCTCACGTGCAGCCTGTGTGTGGCGGAATGCTACTAGCTAGGCTAGCTATTAAGTATTACAATAAGTGCTCTCTGATAATTTGTACATTCTGTGGGTGGGTTATGAGTATCCACTTAGGTTTGAGCTTCTCAGCAGTCTTCACTGTGTTGGCTGGGCTGTCACAGTAACCACTGGTTTGGCAAAGGCAGCAGCTGGCACACGAATATTTTTTGAGTGGGGGAAGTTACACGTAGGCCGTTCACCATCTTAGATGGCATGCACCACACAGGGTGATCGCAGGATAGCGCCAATGAAAAAAGATTTAATTATTTGAATGCATTTTCATACTCATGAGTTCCTGGACTGTCCAACAGTGTACGGTACACATGCCGGATGATCTGATCTTCAAGGCACCTGTTGTTTCATTTGCAGCACCACCTTCCATTGTCAGCAAAATGAACTTTGGGCTGCACATGTGATGCTGTTGGTGCTGTTGCTGTCGCTGTGAGGGCCTTCTTGGATGATCCATATGGTATGGCAGATCATCAGAACTGATGCACCTGAACTGGACTACCAGTAGCCTGCACGTATGGTTGAATTGACTCAATTCAGGGCCTGAAGTACCATCACTGGCAGTGCTGTGCTGTGTGTAGGCGTCCCCCTCGTCTAGAGGCAACCGTTGCCATTTGTTTTTTCAAGAGCGGATTAAACCGGATCCTGGACATGTCCTCTCATGTACACATCTGGGATACGCCGCAAGATAGGCTATACTGAGGCTAGTGCTCAGCGCATACGGCATGCACGTGTGGCAGATCATTTGAGGCGAGTCTCCGTGGGGTAGATCTATGTTTGATGCTGCCTGCAGGCCCCCGCTGGTGCCACGTGGTGAGCAAAGGTTGAGGTGAACTTGTCTGATGGGGACAACGATATGCATTGAACCCCGAGGCTCTTGCTCCTTGACATCAGCCCGGTGTTGCCGATGAGCCTGGAACACAGTGTATCTGAGTCTGTTGTGTTTATACACCTCGGTGCAATCGTGTGGGCCCGGCGGGTGCCTTGCATCTCATCTCATGAGATGCATCTCTTATATGAGGCAGCCTGGATGGCATTCACCTCACGCATGCTGCGCATCATGAAACCGTTTGGCAAACACCAGAGGCTATTCCGGTTGCTTTCAAGAGGGCAAAATCTCATTGGCTGACCATGCACAGCAATTAAGCTAACCCGATTGTCAGAGGCCTACGGCACCGCCACCACCAGCATTTTGGAAGCAAGACAAGCACCCTGTTTCAGGAGGTGCCCAGTACCCAGACCAAACACAGCGAAGGAATTGAACCTCCACACCCCCTTGGTGGGCTACAGCCTGTAGCTCAGCTGCATGCCGCACACAACCGACTGACTTTGTCGGCCGCCCCAATAAAGGAGTCTCACACTGCTCGCAAATGCATAGCTTGGCAAAACAGCCGACTGCGTTACTAACGTGATTGTGAAAGTTTCACACTGCACAGTAGAGTCCGAAGGACAACAGCTAGCTCTGATCATCAGAGCGGGTATTTCGGAAGGATTTCGACAGTCAAAGATGGCCAGCCGATGCGGCTGCAGATCATATTCGGAAACACCAGCTGCCGTGGCTGCAACAATAAAAATGAACCGTTAATTCAGGGGCGGCCCCTGCAGCTGCAGACCGTATGAGCAGCGGCAACCGGCTGCAGATCATTTCAAAGGTGATCAGCCGCTGCAGACTGTATCAAGCATTGCCAGTTGCTGCGGCTGCAGATCATGCCATAATAAGGAGTGATCAGCTGCTGCGGCTGCAGAACATCCATGAAGACTGACCAGCCGCTGCGGCTGCAGACCATAACAGTGATGAGCAACCGCTGCAAACCATGCCAAGAGCGACCGTCGTTGAACGACTGCAGATAATGCTGAAGGTGGCAAGCAGATGCAGACCGTATCAAGAGCGACAAGCCGATGCAGACAAAATCAAGACTCTGTCAGTGCCGGGCGGATGCAAACCATAGCAAGAGTAACAAACGGCTGCCAGCTTGAAGCCATACTTCCAAGACTCTTGTAGGATCAAACAGCGGTAGACCATACATCAGACCATAACAACAGTGATACTATCACAGCTGTGACAGCTGCAGACCATATCAACATCAACAAACAGCTGCAGCTCCTATCAAGAACTGCAAACGGCTGCAGACTATATCAAGAGTGACAGGTCGATGCAAACCGTATCAAGACCGACACACGGCTGCCAGCTTGAAGCCATACTGCCAAACTCTTATTGGAAACAAAACAGCTGCAGACCATACAGCAGACCAGAGCGTGGTCTTGTGTCAAGAGCAGACCATTCATCAGACCATATCATCAGCTGCAGACCATATTGCCAGTAACAGACAGCTGCAGACCGTACCAAGAGGGACACACAGCTGCAGACCATGATACAGTGACAAGCGGATGCAGACCATACATCAAAAGTGACCAGCTGCAGCAGACAAGAGATAAAAAGAGTGACCAGCTGATGCAGACCATACATCAAAAGTGACCAGCTGATGCAGACCATGCATAAAGAGTGACCAGCTGCTGCAGACCATACATCAAGAGTGACCAGCTGATGCAGACCATACATAAAGAGTGACCAGCTGATGCAGACCATGCATAAAGAGTGACCAGCTGATGCAGACCATACATCAAGAGTGACCAGCTGATGCAGACCATACATCAAGAGTGACCAGCTGATGCAGACCATGAATAAAGAGTGACCAGCTGCTGCAGACCACACATCAAGAGTGACCAGCTGCTGCAGACCATGGATGAAGAGTGACCAGCTGCTGCAGACCACACATCAAGTGTGACCAGCCGCTGAGACCATGCATCAAGAGTGACCAGCTGTTGCCGTAGCATGGTCGGACCATGCATAAAGAATGACCAGCTGCCGCAGGCCATGCATAAAGAGTGACCAGCCGCTGCTGCAGCATGGTCGGACCATGCACAAAGAGTGACCAGCTGCTGCAGACCTTATATCTAGAGTGACCAGCGACTTGCAAACGCATCAGAAACGACCAGCCGCTGAAGACCACAATAAGAGTGACAAGCGGATGCAGACCATAAGAGTGACACATAACTGGGAACTATATCAAGAGTGGCCAGCCGCTGTGGCTGCAGACCATATCAAAATGACCAGCCGCTGCAGACCGTATCAAGAGTGACAAGTTGGTGCCGCACCATGATAGGATCATAATCCAAGTGACCAACAGCAGCAGACCATATCAACAGTATCATTCAACAGCTGCAAACCATACATCAAGAGTGGCCAGCCGCAGCAGACCACAACTGAGCCTTCTCAACATGCACTCTGCCCATTGATATCTCGCTGCTCAGAAGCTCACACCCAGATTGGGTGGTTCATGATCACGATGCATCATTTCAAGTGTCAACAAACGAGATAAACTGCCAGAGGCAGTACGGTGCTGCCAAGTGCCTTGACAACATGCACTCTGCCCAATGACATCATGCTGCTTGACTTACGTTCTGAAAACATCCACCCATATGGGTGTCACTGAAGCGGCTTCACAATCATCATGATTGTCATCAAGGCTTGAGGTAAGTGTCAACAAACGTGATGAACTGCCGGAGGCAGTAAGATGCTGTCAAGGCACAACAGCAGTGACACTTCACTCAGGGCAAGTTACGTTGGGCCAAGACCGCAGCTGCCAGTTTGTAGCCGATGCCGCAGCCGCTGCTTACACCCTTATGGGTGCTTCATGATCATATTGATCAACTACTAAGGCCTAAAACAAGTGTCAACAAACGTGATGAACTGCCTGAGGCAGTACGGTGCTGTCAAAGGCCTTGATAACATCTCGCTGTCAGTCTAAAACGTACACCAATATGGGTGCTTCAAGATCATGATCAGTACAAGTCTTAACAAACGCGATAAATGGCCAGAAGCAGTACAATGCTGTCATGGCGGAATGCTGCTACAGATCAGGCGATGACTCATCTCAGGGCAACTTGGAACTTGAAGTTCAAATCTGTCCAAATCCACCAAAATTCAAACTCATTCAAATCCATTCAAGGTGCGATCGCTGCCTCGAGGGACGCTGCTCTTTCCAATGCAGTTGAAAATATCACCACAGCTGTGCTTGGCACTGCTCACAGTCCCCGATATCTTCGCTGTCATATGGCAACCACATGCTCGCCAAACTGTACTGCCCATCTGGCCACTTGTACCGCCTTTGTAGTGCCTCCCATGTGCTGCCTGCTGCTGCTGCTGCTGCTGAGTCGGCATCTGCTGCTGATGGTGCTGCTGAGTCGGCATCTGCTGCTGCTGCTGCTGCTGAGTCGGCATCTGCTGCTGCTGCTGCTGCTGAGTCGGCATCTGCTGCTGCTGCTGCTGCTGCTGAGTCGGCATCTGCTGCTGCTGCTGCTGCTGAGTCGGCATCTGCTGCTGCTGATGCTGCTGAGTCAGCATCTGCTGCTGCTGAGTTATCATTTGCTGGTCTGCTGCTGCTGTTAAAGTGACAGCCAACCGCGCATTGGAAGGAGCTGGTACTGCTGCCACAGCTTGCTGTAGCCAATTGTATTGGCCAGCCAGATCCAAATCAGGTGCTAGAGGCGCTGTTGTGTACTGCTGCTGCTGCTGCTGCTGGATCGGGTTGGAGGGTTCAGCAGTGCGCATTTGACTGGCATCATTCTGCACTCCACCATCTATGCATACAACGTTGTCCATTTTGACAGCCGCACCGCTTGCTGATCGTGGTGCTGGCTTGCTGTCGTTTTCACCACCACCAGCATCATCATCAGCAGCACTGGGGTTGAGCTGCGATAATGTGTCAGCTCCTTGGTTGCTGCTGGTGCTGCTGCTGCTGCTGCTCTTTCTGCGCAACACGCGTAGGTTGGCAAAGTTTTTGAAAACCGGCAGTCCTGGCGCGCTGCTGTTGACTAGGGTGAGGCAGGCTTCTGTGTTGGTGCCGTTTGTTGAGAGGCGCAGAGGCCTGGGAAACAGCCGGCCTCGCACAATGGTCTGCAGTTGAACGGCAGCAGCAGCAGCAGCCAAGCTTTTTGCTGCTATACTGTTTGTTGGCCGACACAGCAGGCCTGCTGATGTGTTCATTCACAACTGACCTACAACCTTGAGAGTACCTGGTGACATGCGGCTGCAACGGTTCTTGCTGCTGTACCCTACAGCTGTTGTACCGTAAGGTAAACAATGTACGCCCTTTGCCAAAGGGCAATTGAAATGCCGCCACAGTGGCACTACTATGTTAAAGTCGCAACTCACCTGGGCGGGAAAGTTTGCTGCAGTTGTTGCTGCTGTGCCGTTGCGAATGTTCTGCCAGCCGCCGGCTGTCAAAGTGAATGTGGTGTTGATGGCAGAAGTGTAGAAGATGGTGGTGTCATAGCTCCCAGCTGTGAGCACCTGCGCAGGCACAGTCGATCAATTGTGAGTTTTGACGTAGTCGCTTTGGTTGCATGGCAGTGTTGTGGACAGCAAACGTTATGCAATGTTGCATGAAGAGGGTAACTTGCAACTCCGGTTGTGGATTTTCATATTTGAATTGCATAAGTTACACACTCTCTCTCCCGCCCCGGAGGAACCTTCCAGCACACATGCCTATCGCCGGCATCACCAAAGCTAGCCACTCCACAGCGTCTCAAATCCAGCACATTTCAGCATAACGCATGGGCCTCCAGTGCACTGCTGCGATGTAGCTCACCTTGATTTTCCAGCATATGCGATCGCCCACGTTCTTGAACCCTGCCGCTCCATTATGCATGAGCGCAATCGCGCCTGCTGTCCTCTTGTGGGCACCCATTGCAACGATATTGGTGACAGAATCATCCAGATCTGCAGGTCGATCCGCAAACAGCTGTCTCGTGTTTGAATCTGGCTGTGTTGTCATATGATCTGTTATAACGCGATTTGAATTTTCTGTTGTCTGTGGAGACGACAGAGTCCTAGGTTGTGGTGCTTGTCCCAGTCCAAGGTAGAATGTGGGTTTAGCCAGGCTGTGCGCCAGGGTTTTGGAGCTGCTGCCATCATCAGGGTTTTGTGTTGTTGTCGAGTCCAGGGCTTTGGTAGGGTTTTGGGGTGTTATAACGGTCTGCCACCAGGTGTGTGCTGCAGCAGACATGTTGGCTGCCAGGGATGCTGCTAGGGGGCCTGTCACTTCGTTGCATGGCAGCTCCACGTGAGAGCCGTTGGCTAGCCTGCAAGCAGAAACAAGGCAGACGAACAGGGTAAAACAGACAATTGTTATGCAACACAGCTACACTGCTGTGTACAAGGCAGGCAAAAGTGATGCCACCAGGGGTCCAGCTACTCAGTTGCATGGCAGGGATGCAGCTAGTGGTCCCGTCACTTCTTTGCATGGCAGCTCTACGTGAGAGCTGTTGATCAGCCTGCGGGCATGAGCAGCAGAATAAAGGAATGAGCCGCTCAATCCTGCGCGACGCGTGATGTGTTCACAAACAGGAGGGTTGTGTGTGACAATGAGAAAGACCTACGAACAAGACAGAAGAACGGTCAACACATAGTTGCCCTGCAACACGGACACACTGGCAGTGCCGTGTACTCAGCAGGTGAAAGCAATGCCGCTAGGGGTGCTGACACGAAACTCAGAGCAATATGGCATGACAGGACTCTTGTTGGCGACATTTGGTTGCACAGTAGCTCTACGTGAGAGCCGTCGACCAGCCTGCAAGCATGAACAAGACAGAAGAACAGTCAACAGACAATTGTTGTGCAACACAGGTACGCAGCGTACTCGGCAGGTGAAAGCATTCACCTGTAAAGTTTGTTGTCAAGCCCCCTCCACTTGAATTTGCCCTGCCTTACCGACATGCAGCGCCAAAACCCGGCTTGGGCGGGAGGTTCAACCAATGCTTGGTGCATTTTTTTCAGCACTTCAATGCAACTCTCCCCATCATGAAAACTTGCCCCATCAACTCAACTGCAACCAGCTACACGGCAATCTGCTTCTCACCTGTGCACTTTGTTGTCAAGCCCACTCCACTTGTAATCCCCTTGGCGCACCAACATGCAGCGCCAAAACCCGGGCTTGGGAGGGAGGTCGATCCATTTGCCGAACTTGGGGTGTGGCATTTTGAAAAGCAATAGCGTAATGCGACTGGCTACAGCTACTGTTGAGACAAGTTCAGACTATTGTTGACTCTGTTTTGTCGTATTACGCCTGATGAAGGGTGAAGAGCCCGAAACGCGTCGCTTTCCATGTAATACGACAAAACAGAGTCAACAATAGTCTGAACTTGTCTCAACAGTAGCTGTAGCCAGTCGCATTACGCTATTGCTTTTCAAATTGCCGAACTTGGGGTGTGGCATGCCGCCTATGTCGAAATCAAACAGCGGCTGCGGCCGGATCAACTGCCTGCAAAGACAACACCATTGCACATTGCAGCAAGTCAACTGCGCACTTTTGCAGTGCAGTACATGCACAGCCAATGTCTGGGTGCATGAATCACTGGCGTACCAGATGCTTGGATTGATGAAAGGAGGTGGGTTCATTTGCCAAACTTGCAGGTCATTGCAGCAAGGTTGTGGCGCGCTTGTGGCAGTGCATTGCAGCCAATGCATGGAGCACTGCACGCATGCCGGATGCCCGGGTTAGGATTCCCCATCTACCTGTTCTTGTCAAGGCGTGGCACAGCATCGGGGCTCCAGCAATGCGCAGACACTGAAAAAACGTATCGCTTCAGCTGCTGTTGCGATGCCAGGCTAGTGCCCCGGTAGCTGCTGCTGCTGCTGCTGCCGTAGTTGTTGGTAACATTGTTAGTAACAGTGTTAGTCAGCAGCAGGTTTTTGAAGCTGATGCCGTCCCAGGGCTTTTGTTTGATCAGCTGGGAAGCAGCAGCAGCAGCAGCAGCAGCAGCAGCCCTTGCATTCTTTGCAGCTGTACCGGCTGCTCTGTCAGATTTAGAAATGACAGTGTGATTTCCAGCAGCAGCAGCAGGCACTAGGCCTGCCAGGTCAGCGACTGTTGGAAGGATGTCAGAAGCTTCCAGCAACGTGCTGTCAATGGCACCTGTGACAAATTATAACCAGAGCAGAGGCGGCAGCAGCAGCACAAAAACAACTGCATTGTAAGGATGTTGTTGTTGCAAACCCCACGATGGGGTGCATGGGTGCTGTCAACGGCACCTGCATCAGTAGCAGAAAAGACCCAGCATTGTAAGGATGTTGTTGCTTGGGGTGCATGCTGGTCACACTGGCCTCTGATATGGTTTGCATTACGCCCGGCATTCCAAAAAAGCCATGCGCGTCTGCAGCACATACCGACAGCGTAATCATGCACTATGCCTGACAGGTCAGCGACTAAAACCAGCAAGATGGATGTCAGAGGCTTCCAGCAGCTTGCCCTGGTAACAACAAAAAAACAGCGTGCTGTCAACAGAACCTGCAGTGACAGCAGCAGCACGTACAGAGCAGCAGCAGGCACTATGCCTGCCAGGTCAGCGACTAGAACCAACAAGAAGGATGTCAGAGGCTTCCAGCAGCGTGCTGTCAATGGCACCTGCAGCAGCAGCAGCAGCTGAAGCGGCAGGCAGGATGTCAGAAGCTTCCAACAACGTGCTGTCAACAGCACCTGCAGCAGCAGCAGCCAAGCAGAAACAGCTGTTCAAAAACGTTGTTGCTTGGGGTGCATGCTGGCCGCACTGCCCTCTGATGTGGTTTGTGGTTTGCTCCCAGCATTGCAGACTCTGCCGGGCCTGCACGTCTGCATGCAGACCATACAGAGAGCGTGATCAGGCACTAGACCTGCCAGGTCAGCAACTATAACCAACAAGACGGATGTCACATGCTTCCAACAACGTGCTGTCCACGGCACCTGCGGTGAAATACAACCAGAGCAGCAGCAGCAGCAGCAGCAGCAGCAGCAGCAGCAGCAGCAAAGAAGCAGAAGCTGCATTGTAAGGATGTTGTTGCTTTGGGTGCATGCTGGCCGCACTGCCCTCTGATATAGTTTGATGTCTGATGTGTCGTGTGGTTTGCGCCAGGCATTGCAGATGGCTTGCGCGTCTTCACCGCCCGGACACCATTTGCCAAATGGCATCTATTCATCCCAGGACACGATACTATATTGGGTTCCCAGGACGCGACCGTTCCCATCTGCTGCCACCCCAGGTCCCTGCACAGCACGGAAGCTGCGAACGCCACCAGGAGCCCTGCCACATAATTTTAGCTTTCATGGGCAAAGCCCAACCACATATTGCCATGTCGCAGTTTTGATTTTACAAGGATTCGTCCCAACCTGCTGCCACCACGGGTCCCTGCGCAGCAACGAAGCTGCGGATCAAGCCACTGACATCTCAAATGCAACAGCATGAGCCCCCATATACTGAATACATACGTTCCCACCTGATGCCACTCCGGGTCCCTGCACAGCAAGGAAGCTGCGGATGCCGCCCTCTGCTGTGGTGTGCTTGGTGCCCTGCACACCACTGGGCATGCGCTTCTGCAGCAAATACAGCACAGCCGCAGCAGCAAATGCAGAAGGAAAAGAGTGGTTACATGGAGTGCACAGACAGCTAAGTCGCAAAAAACAACCCAACAAGAAGGGCTGCAAGAAGTCCAGTGCAAAAGTGGCAGCAAATACAAGCAGCAGCAACAGCAGCGTGGCAGAAAATGCACTGTAAGGATGTTGTTGAGTTTGACTGATGTTGTATGCAGTGCCCTCTGCTGTGGTGTGCTTGGCAAGACCTGCATGCCGTTGGGCATGCGCGTCTGCAAGGCAGCAATAATGCAAATACAGAGCAGCAGCAGCAGCAGCAGCAGCAAAGCAATGTAAGGAGGTTGTGGCCAACGAATGGTTTTGACTGATGTTGTATGCACTTTCCTGTGATGTAGTTATTACAATTGCAGCTATAACAGATTGCCAAATCATCATTATGGTGCTTGTTAGATTTCTTTGGAAATTAACAAATAACAACAAAACAAATCTCAATCCCACCGCTCTGCTCTCTGTGTGGAACAGTGCTTCTCCATTGTCGCTGCTCAGCGTGACGTACGTGCTCCGGTCCAAGCCAGTTGCTTCCAAGAAGCTGAAAAGGCGGCCAAGCACCGAATCCATGTACTCAACCACCCCCCAAGCCTGCATGGCAGCAGCAGCAGTACACATGTACTCTGGTCAACACCTGAGGCCTCTGGATATTCAATACTATCGGACAAAATGGCGCAACAGCACCAAATCCAGATACTCAACCATTCCTTAGGCCTGCGGCGGCGGCAGCAGCAGCAGGACTGATGCACTGTAAACCGCTTCCGAAGATCGGATCATGACCTGTGGCTGTCGCAGCCATAACACGCCATCCCGCTGCCAAGCTGCTGGAGCAGATGACAGCACGATATGCTCACCTCGAGCGTTTCCTTTGGAATGCCCCTGTATCTTGCTTCGCTGTAGTAGCGAGTCATGAACTCCGGAGGCACTAGGCTGTCCCTGCTTCTGCCCCTACGGACAGATGAGATGCATGTGTGAATTGAGTCAGTGTCAAAGCAGCCAGCAAATCAGCAAATGCTGCACATCAACGGGAGCTGCAGCCAGTTTAATCGGTGAGTGAACCCAGCATTGTGGCTTGACGCACTGAAAGGGCACCCACTTATGGTCAAGGCACTCCATGATCACCCAGGCACTCCTTGACTCAAGTTGCCTGTGACAGGCACTCACTCATGGATAAGCAGTGGTGTGTAGTACACGAAGAAAGGCTGCTGGTCTGCAATGTCGCCGCTGCTGCTGCTGCTGCTGTTACTGCTGTTGTTGATGACGATGATGATGATGATGATGATGTTTTCTTCCAGTGTCCCTCCCCCTATGAGCCTCTCGTTGGCTCCTAATGGGGTTCCCACTCCTTGTTGGGTGGAGTATGTAATGTAATGTAATGTAATGTATGTAACATTTTATTCAGGTAGTCCAGCAGTTTGTCCATCAGCACTTGCTCCATGTTGCCCTTTGTCTGCACGTAAGCCCCTTGATGCCTGCACAGAAAAGTAACACCATTATGACAGATGTAACACCTTTTGAATTGGTTTGAATTGGTGTGGTGTGGTTTACACATGGTTGCGCACTTTGTCTATCAGCCCTGCAGTAACATGTTATATTGCTGAACCCAACATCATCAGGCTCTCAATATATATATGCTTTCTGGCCATTAGCTCTCCTGGAACCTGATGAATCATCAGTGATGACTAAAACCTGAAGGAAACCCTAAACCCTTGCGGCACGCTCCCGTCAATGCCTAGAATGCCTAAACCCTGCAGCGTACTCCCTCAACCCCGCAGCGCACCTCATCAGGCTGTCAGGGTATATGCTTTGCGGCCACCAGCTTTCTTGAAACCCAATGACCCATGGCTCGTAGCCTAGGGTTTGGCCGTTGTGCCACTGCAGGCAGCAGCAGCAGCAGCAGCAGCACGTGAAACCCCAGGGAGACTCCCGTTGGCTGCTGACCCCCTACGAGTCTTCTGTTGGCTCCTGGTTGGGATTTCCACTCCTGGTTGAGTGTAGCATGTAATGAAATGCCATTACATTAGTAATGTAATGTATTGTAATGTTCTATAGTTTGATGTATTGTGATGTACAGTAATGTCAAACAGAACTGTCCAATGCCTGCTGCAGGTAAGCGCGTGTTGAAGTGTCACCAGCAGCAGCAGCACATGCCATGTGGTGGGGCCCACCTTGCCAAAGTGTGCTGTCTTGTAGCCGCCAGCAGCCATAAACTTGCCAGATGTGACTTCCTCGCTGTTCAAAAAGTCGTACCCTGAAAGCGGCAAGCAACAACGGTGCACAACCTTAAGCCCTGGGAACAGTTCGGCAAACTGTGCATGCCTTTGGCACCAGCCTAATAAGCCATGAACTTTCCAGATGTCACTTCCTCGCTGTTCAAAAAGCCATACCCTGCAAGCAACAAGGTGTCCATACACCGCCGTTGGATGTCAATTCCTCGCTGTTCAAAAAGTCGTACCCTGCAATGCACACACAACAACAGCGTGCAGCGCTCAGGTCCAATGTTGCAGTCACTGATAATCAAACTGCAAAAGGGTTCGCAAAACGCTGGTGTAACATTTCCAGATGTCACCTCCTCGCTGTTCAAATAGTCGTACCCTGAAAGCGGCAAGCATCAAGGGCGCACGCCGCGCATGCCCTCAACCCTTGAGGTTACAGCTGTGATCAAGGCAGAAGGGTGCGCAAGACGCTAGTGTTTTTGTGATGTGGTAGGTTGTTTGTCACCCCAACACCCTGGGTTTTGAGCTCTGCCTACCTCCGCTCACCAACATTGTGCCGGTCCGTTGGTAGCTGCTGCCGGTGAGCACACAGGCCGACATATATAATTTACCCAAAACCCCGAGCCTGCAAACCACTGACTCCCAAACCAAGCAACGCAAGCCCCTAACTCCTAAAACAGCCGCACGACTTCCAACTTGTGGAATAAAAAAAGCAGCACACCTCCATTGACGAGCATTGAGCCGGTGCGTTGGTAGCTGCGTCCGGTGAGCACCATTGCACGAGTCTGCGCGCACAGCGGTGCCGTGTAGAAGTTGTCGAAGAGCATGCCGTTGCGAATGAACCTGCAGCCGTTGTGAAGAACATAATGCGCAGCAAGTGTCAAATGTGGTGCTGCGCTGTGCATACTGCGGTGCCGTGTGGAAGTTGTCAAACAGTGTAGACCCCCTGATGAACCTGCAACCAGAAAGCAACGAAACAGAAGTTGCTACAAGAGTTGCAGCACATCACTACAGACACGGTTGGAAGCGCACTGCGGTGCCGTGTAGTAGTTGTCAACGAGAGGTTGCAGTTTCGGATAAACCTGCAGCAACCATGCAGCCACACAGCAAAAGCCTCGGCGTCACTATTAGTGTTGTGCGGAGCAGGTGGCACATGCGATGCACAACCCCATGCGATGCACAACCAACTCAGCAACCTATAACTGTGTCACGCTGTATACGGCCGCACCTATCCAGGGTTGGTGGTGGGACAAGTGCATTTGGGCGTGAGAATGGTTCCAAGCACCCCCCCTTTTGCGCCCAAATTCGATCAGCTGGTCACAGACTCAAATTCCAAAAAACATCGGCCTACAGCCCGTGAGTTTTGTCTTGCTGATGAGGCTGGTTGGTTGGTTGTGAGCCCAGGCGCAAACCCAGCACCAAAAACATGTCATGCTGTTCACGGCCGTACCTATCCAGGTTTGGTGTGTTGACGTAGGCAGGGTTGTGGAGACCTATGTAATCCCATCCCTGCAGGAATAACACGTTGGAAGCAGATGTACCATGTTATCTTGAAAGAGTGACATCTTGGCAAGGCATGGTGCTGCTGCTGCTGCCGCCATCGCCGCTTGATTTCAATGTCCTGCTGCCACAGCAGTGCTGCTGCTGCTGCTGCTGAA
Source organism: Tetradesmus lagerheimii (assembly GCA_902809745.2). Lineage (NCBI taxonomy): Eukaryota > Viridiplantae > Chlorophyta > Chlorophyceae > Sphaeropleales > Scenedesmaceae > Tetradesmus > Tetradesmus lagerheimii. The sequence continues at coordinate 116,075 of CADDIJ020000211.1, forward strand.
AGCGCAGACAACATGAAAGAACGCGCTCTCCTGGAGCAATGCTTGCAAATGCTTTGGATCAGCTCGACCCGGCTGCTGCTGCTGCTGCTGCTGCTGCTGCCGCTGCCGCTGCTGCTGCTGCTGCTGCTGCCGCTGCCGCTGCCGCTGCCGCTGCCGCTGCCAGAATTTCAATCACCTGATCGTCTGTGACGATGACGATGAAGTTTGGCCGCTTGCCGGGTGGCAGCGCTGCTTTATTCAATCCCAGCAGCCGCGGCTCCTCTACCCCTGCAACACAGTGTAGCAATGTTACAACAGTACGGCTATTGTGCTTCTTTGGCGGTGTTTGTAGGATGACACTGTGCAGTAAAACCCCAGCAATGTTACGCAATGCATCAGGCACAGAAAACATTGCCAGGAAGTGGCATTGTGTATAGAAACATTTGAAGAATACTTTAAATATGCCCTGCCACTTACCCGCAGGTGCGCATTCATTCTGCTGTACCAAACTGCTGCTGGCAGCATAGCTGCCGCCGCGCAACCGCTGCTGCTGCTGCTGCTGCTGGGCAGCCTGTTACTATTTCTGGGTGAGGGTCGGCTGCTGCGTGCTGTACAGCCTGCAGGAACAGCAGAGAGTATCAAAAAAAGGTTTGGATTGGATTTGTTCCGTGTCAAACACTTCACAACCTTGTTTGGAGTTCTGTGTAATCATTACGTGATGGGCACGGTATAATCAGCACCAACCCTGGATGTCTGAAGAGTAGTGAGTGCTTTTCTGCTGCCAAGCGCAACGTTGCACTGCTAGCAGCACTGCTGGCAGCAGCTGCATGCAATATCGAGCAGCTAGCATTGAATGAATCAGGTGAAATGATTGTGCACGGCCCAATGAATTAGGTGAAATGATTGTGCATGGCCCAATGAATTAGGTGAAATGATTGTGCACGGCCCAATGAATTAGGTGAAATGATTGTGCACGGCCCAATGAATTAGGTGAAATGATTGTGCACGGCCCAATGACGCAGAAACAGATGCTATGATTTGCGTTAAAGAGGTGCCGATTTGTTTAGGAAGCTGTGACGGCTGGAACTGGAACCACAACTAACGATCCTACTGCTGCTGCTGCTGTCCCTGCTGCTGCTGCTGCCGCCGTCCCTTCTGTTGCTCAGCTACCGCCTGCCAGCCGCACGGCTTCACCTGAAAGTAATAAAGCCAGTAAAGCAAGAAGAACGCACAACTTCATGGCTGCAAGCGGCTTTCAAATCTGCTTCCTCATTTACTCGCGCCTTTCTCAACACACGGCATCTGCATGCGACGAGTATGCTTTAACTAAGAATTAGTTTTAACTGCGTATTAGGCTGCAATATAGAGTCTTTCAACCCCCGCCGTCGCAGTAAGACGCAACCTGAAGGTTTTCACGTGTACCGGAGGCCAGCACTACTGCTCGCAATCGTCGAGCAGATAACAAGAGTCCGCGCAGGATGTGCTTGTTGATAACAAAAAAGATTGGTTAAGGACTTAATACATCAAAACAAAGGAAAACAAGGTCAGATTTTCCCTCTGCCCATCTTGCCAACCAAGCAGCACAGCAACACACATCTGCCTGTTCAAGCTGCCAGCCCTGCTGCTGCTTCTCGAGGGCTGCTGCTGCCGCACTAACAGTTGCTCACAAGTTTCAGGACAGCTCTGCTTGCTTCGGTTTCGTCACCAGCAACTGCTGCAGCACACAGGGGCACCTTCCAAGCCTGTGCCACCTGCCACTGTTCCTCTTGGCAAACAATTTAGCAATTGCTGACCTGACCAGGTGGCCTGGCCACAGAGGTGGGCACTGTAGCAGCAGCAGCAGCAACAGCAGAGCAGTAGCCACAGCAGCCTGCTGTTGCTACTGCTGCTGCTGTTGCTACTGCTGCTGCTGCTGCTACTGCTGCTGCTGCACCAATACAATCATTGAGTCCTGCTCCCACCTCTGCATGCTTTGACGTTTTTGTACATTGTCACCAGCTGCTGCACTGTGTGCGGCACAAAACGCACAGGTGCACCATCTGACCCTGCACAACAAGACTCTGCTGCTGCCGGTGCTGCTGCTGCTGCTGCTGCTGCTGCTGCTGCTGCTGGTTTTCACAGCTCTGAGTGCTTCGATTTCGTCACCAACTGTTGCAGCACGCAACGCACAGGAGCACCATCTGAGCCTGCCAATTTTGCAGGCAGACACATTTGGTGGTACCAGCCGGGCTGGACTTGTGATAGGTCCAAGCCTTCAATCACAACTACGTCCTGCAGCAGCAGAAGCAGGTCACCTACTCAGGTAGAAGGCACATTTAGTGGTACCAGCTAGGCTGCATGTGCGACAGGTCCAGGCCTTCAACTGCGTCCATGTTCTGCAGCAGCAGCAACAGCAAGCCTTATTGCGCAGGGTATTTGACAGTACCAGCCAGGATGAGTTTGTCAGATGCTGCCGCTCGATGCCCATTGAAGTTTCCACGACAACTACTCAACATCATGAGGCTGTGGTGACTCACCCCTCTGAAGAGCGTGCGGTGTGTCTCTCCGATATCTTCCAGCATGCCTATGCTCAGGTAGTCAATCCCCACCAGCCGGATGTTGCTGCTGCTGCTGCTGATGTGCGATGTGCTGCAGCAGTTGGTCACACTTTCAAATGGCTGGTCACACTTCCAAATGGCTGGTCACACTTTCAGATGGCTAGCCAAACGAGCGGTACTGTGAGTGATGAGGCTTTTTGCACTCACCCCTCGGAAAAGCGTCCGATGTGTCTCTCCGATATCTTCCAGCATGCCGATGCTCATGTAGTCAATCCCCACCAGCCGAATGTTGCTGTATCTTGCTATATCTTGCCATACAAAGTGACACCCAGGGCCCGGCATCCAGGCCATCAGAACCCTAAGCCATCCCCATTTTGCGCAACCAGTCACGTAACTCACCCCTCTGAAAAGCGTGCGATGCGTTTCTCCGATATCTTCCAGCATGCCTATGCTCAGGTAGTCAATCCCCACCAGCCGAATGTTGCTGCTGCTGATGATGTGCACAGCAGCAGTGGAGTCAAGGGCTGTGTAGTTGGATGCAAAGTCACGCTGGAACATCAGGCCCCTGCGGTGGCAGCAGCAGCAGCATTGTTGTGGTCAAGGGCTGTGTAGTTGGATGCGAATTTGCGCTGAAACATCAGGCCCCTGCGGCAGCAGCAGCAGCAGCCACCGCCGCCGCAGCAGCAGTGAAGTCCAGAACTGTGTAGTTGGAAACACATTTGCACTGAAGCACGAGACCCCTGCAGCAGCAGCAGCAGCAGTGGAGTCCAGTGCTGTGTAGTTGGATGCGAATTCACGCTGAAACATCAGACCCCTGCAGCAGCAGCAACAGTAGCAGCAACAGTGTGGTCCAATTTTGTATTCAAGAGATGCGTGCAGCTGCAGTGGAGTCCAGTGCTGTGTAGTTGGATGCGAATTCACGCTGAAACATCAGACCCCTGCAGCAGCAGCAGCAGCAGGAGAGGGTGGTTTGTCTGAGAAAGGGCAGCTGGATGTTCGACAGGACTACGGTAGCTAATACTGGCTGATAACAGCTAATGTTATGTAATAGCTGACTGTATTGGCTAATATTGGGTAACAGGCAGTAGACAAATCAGCAATGCTGTCCTGCTGCTGCAGCGGTCTCATGCCCTTGTAGCTGCTGCCTCCTACCTTTCTGTGTTGTCGGTTTTGAATATGACAAGCTGCGCATCACCCGTCAGCTGCAGCTGCACCATGCACACAGCATCATCCAAAAGTAATGACGATACAATAAAAATTGTACAAGTGCAAATAGATGTTGCAACAACCATATCGGCCCACCGCGGGCACAGGCCTAAATGCTGCTGCCTCGCACCTCTCTGTGTTGTCAGTTTTGAACATGACACGCTGCGCATCACCCGGCAGCTGCAGCTGCTGCAGCACTTCAGCTGTTGCGGTAATTTGACAGCAGCAGCAGCAGCAGCAGCAGGAAAGGCAACGCCAAAGCGTCAGTGGTGCTGTGGCACATAACGTTTCACAAAAGAACTACAAAGCAGCAGCATGCAGTTATAATGTTACAAGCTGTTCACATATCATCAAGTGCATTTCTGCATAATGACATGTTGCAGCTGTTGTTGACCAGGGTGCATTACGTTTGAGCTGCGCACCTGTTTTGAATAATGTTACAGGCTGTCAAACAGCCAGTGCCTCAAACCCTGCAACCGTACTGGGTACTGATATCAATGTTTGACCAGCGCACCTGTTATGTTTGACCAGCGCACCTGTTATGTTTGACCCGCCAGGCACTTCCACCACCAGCACCTCCCCTGCATGGCACAAGCAGCGCACCAAACAAATGTTTCAAAGGCATAGTAATAGGTAAATGATAAGTGATGAACACACAAGTGTAGCACAACCTAGAGCAATCTACGGTGCCTTCCCAGCTTTCCCCCCTTACCTACAAATGTATCGAGGTCCAGATCTTCTATTGTGCTGCCGCCCTTCAAGGAGTGAGCCGATGCATCAATCCCCTTCTTCTAGTATGTCTTTTGACAAAATCGCCGATAGGTGTATCCTGCCTTCCCTCCTTACCTATCAGCGCGTTCAGGTCCAGGTCTTCTACCGTGCTGCCGCCCTTCAGAAAGTGAGCCGGTGCATCGATGTGGGTGCCAGTATGCGCATCAAAGTTGAGCCAAGACTGCAGCAGCAGCAGCAGCGATTTTATGAACCATACTCAGAGTGTTCCCACAACATGGGTGGTCATCACCGACGCAGCAAAATAAGTTGATCACTGGTGTCGGTCCACAAAGCGCAGCAACGCCCTGCCTCTGGTTCACTGTCTTATGAATAGACAAACAGCTACCACCGCTGCTGCTGCTGTCACCTCACCTGGGTCACTTCGTCTCCATCTGCTAACGCCAGGTGCAGCGTGCGCCAATTCTTGACAAACTCTTCCAAGTCAGATGCGTAACCTCTTTCCACAATGCACACTCTTGAAGTGACAGGTGCTGCTTCACATGCTGAAGAACATAATTGATTTTCAGCCTGTTACTTATGACTAGATAAACAGCTGCTGCTGATGCTGCTGCGCTGCTGCTGCTGCTGCTGTCACCTCACCTGGTTCACTTCGTCTCCATCTGTCAGCGCCAGGTGCAGCGTGCTGCGCCACTTCTGGGGCAGCCTTCCAAGTCGATGCAAAACTCACTTCATAGTTTTATGACGTAAGCTTATGGAAGCCTGTTATCTTTGAGTGGACAAACTGCTGCTGCTGTCACCTGACCTGGTTCACTTCGTCTCCATCTGCTAGCGCCAGGTGCAGCGTGCGCCAATTCTTTGATAACCCTCTTTGCTGCTCCCAAACTGGCATCCCAGCACGCACTGCAGAACACAACAGCAGACAGGCAGCAGACACAACACAGAACCCTGGGACACCTGCCTTCCAAATCACAGCACATCAAATTCTGCCTGCCTCACACGGTGTGAGTCACACCAGCATTTGCCGGTATGCACTGCAAAGTGCAGTGTGCAGCGTTTGCCAGTTTTTTGGTAACCCTCTTGGCTGCTCCCACACAGGCATGCCAGCACGCACTGCAGAGCACAAAAACCGCGTATCAAAACCGCACCACACCCGCAGGCAGCATAGATCTGCAAAACATATACTTACCGTAAGAATCTGCACATTATTGTTGCCACGGTGGCCTACCTGGCACTGTGACGTCAATGTAGGCAGCAGTGTGCAGTAATAATGTCAAAGCAGCAGCTCACTCAGTAGGGAAGTGAACAGGAAGCAAGCAGAGACGCCCAACCCCTGCATTGTAGTAGTTGTACATTGTCTGCCAGAGCTACCAAGACCGGATTCTACTTCACATGGTCCCATCAGTTGGCTCAAAACTTGGAACAAACATCACAGTGAAGATGCATGGCCTACCTGGCACTGTGACGTCGATGTAGGGTGCTGCTGTATGCTTGCAGTAGCAGTCACATGCGGTCTGCTAGAGCTGCCAACACCAGTTTTCCATTAGCTGGCTCAAACTTTCAAGTAACATGTTGTTGAATGAATGCAATATCATCAATTTGACTTCACTAATGCATGGCCTACCTGGCACCGTGACGTCGATGTAGGGTGCTGCACTTTGCTTGCAGGACACTCAGTGTGTGCAGTGCAGCTACTGCTGCTGCTGCTGCTGCTTCAGCAAGCGCTACCAAGACCGGGTTCTACCTCACAGGGACCCCTCATTTGGCTAGAAACTTGAGAGAAATACCATACATATGGAATGCTGCATGGCCTACCTGGTACTGTGACGTCGATGTAGGGTGCTGTACTTTGCTTGCAGTAGCAGTCACATGCAGTCTGCTAGACTCCAATACCAGGTTTCCATCAGCTGCCTCAAACTGTCAAATGACATGTTATCAAATGAATGAAATGGTGTCAATTGGACTTCACTAATGCCTGGCCTACCTGGCACTGTGACGTCGATGTAGGATGCTACACTTTGCTTGCAGGACACTGCAACTACTGCTGCTGCAGCAAGTGCCATGAGCAGCACGCCTCGCGTCCGCGGAAGCAGCATCTGGACGTGTTGTAGCTTATATAAGTTGTAACACAACGATTGCGTATTTGGATGAAGACACGATGCTCGGATGCAGCAATACACTGTGGTGAGACCAGAGCAAACCAGCTGTTGGCGTGCTAGCTGCGTTGATCGGTTAGATGGTGTGATCGGATGTATGACGTAAAATTTAAGCAGGATATGTAGCAAGAAACCTCAGTCGAACGGGCAGCGAGCACGGAGAGGTGCTACAGGTTCACAGAATACGTGTGTTCAAAACTCATCCGCTGTTTGACAGCAGTCCGTCGGTATTCTCGCCCGGTGAATCAAATGAAACATAACCGCATACATAGGTCGCGGAATCGGTGTGCTGCTTGTGCCTGCATACGTTTATGTTCCTGGGATCCAGCCACAACTGCCCAAAGCCCTCACCACTGGTCACCGAGCTCTGCAGCCTGTCGCAAACCGCTACACTGTAAAGGGTTGCAACCCACGTATTTACAAACATAACGCAGCAGACGCAGCACTTATAAGGCTAAATGGGGCCCGCTACCATCACTGACCATTCTTTATCATGTATTGTCTCCATGCTGCAAACCGCTTCTCTCGCGTGCATGCAAACAAGGGCAGCCATTGCGTAGCCATTGCCACAGCCAAGCCACCAGCCCAGGCCATGACAATGCCACATCCCAGGGTTTAGGCTACTGCAGCAGCAAGCGCCAAGCAGATACTGCTGCTGCAGCAAGCGCCATGAGGAGCACTGCTGCTGCCGCTGCTGCTGTTCACATCATGGCCTCCTCTCCTCCTGAACCTCCTCCCGAGCACAATCAGCGTCACCATCGCCAATCGTGAGCCCGGCCGCTGCTGTTGCTGCTGCCACCCTATATATATACTGCAGTAACACCACCAAGACAAGATTCCTTCCTGCCACTTGCAGAAGACTTTTTTTGCAAAAAAAGCACAAAAAGCATCAAAAAAAAGCATCAAAACACGAAAGAAAAGATTTTTCTACAGATAGATTTTTATCGACTGATAGCAGACGAACTAGGTTCCAGCACTGCTAAACGCTTTACATTATGGCTTCCTCTTCCCCCCAACCTCCTTCCGAGCCCCAATCAGCATCACCATCACCAATGGCGAGCTGGCCTGCTGATGCTGCCGCTGCCAGGCGTTGCCGCCCTATATGCACTGCAGGGGCATCACTGAAGACATCAACACCCGAGCCTGCTGGGTTCCAGGGCTGCTACTGCTGTTTTCAAACCATGCAATGTCTACATAATGGCCTCCTCTCCCCCTGAGCCCCCTCCCGAGCCCCAGTCAGCATCACCATCGCCGATTGTGAGCCGGGCCGCTTCTTGTGCTGCCGCCCGCTCCCGTCGCTGCTGCTCTTGGGCCGCCTTTTGTGCTGCAAGCTGCGCTGCGAGTGTGCCGCGCAAGAGGCTTGCAATCAGAGGCTGTAGCTCCTGCGCGTCAACAAGACAGCAGACAAAGCAATGAAAGAACTTCAATATTTTTCATAGCACCTTCTGTGCTGCCAGCTGTGCTGCAAGTGTGCCGCGCAGCAGGCTGGCGATCAGAGGCTGCAGCTCCTGCAATTGAACAAGGCATAAGGGCACACTTGCAGAAGGCCGTAAGCAGTCAATATGGTACAATGCAGTGCCTTTTGTGCTGCTAGCCGAGCTGGCAGAGTGTCCGTGATTCCTGCAAGCACAAACAGCAGGCACAGCAGCAGCAATATGTCAGCAGTCCTCAGCATGCTTGTGGAGGCAATGCAATGCCTTTTGCGCTGCCAGCTGAGCTGCGAGTGTGCCCCACAGCAGGCTGGCAATCAGAGGCTGCAACTCCTGCAATTGAAAAAGACAGCAGGCACAGCGAGATGTAAGCAGTCCACGGCATGCTTGCTTATATTGCCAGCTGTGCTGCAAGTGTGCCGCGCAGCAGGCTTGCGATGAGCGGCTGTAGCTCCTGCAAAGAGAAGACATGAAAGACAGCAGGCACAAGTAAGTAGCAAGCAGTCATTCAGGTGATTGCAATGCCTGTTGGCTGCCAGCCGCTCTCGTCGCTGCTGCTCTTGGGCCGCCTTTTGTGCTGCCAGCTGCGTTGCAAGTGTGCCGCGCAGAACGCTTGCAATGAGCGGCTGCAGCTCCTGTGATTCAACACGACAGCAGGCACAAAAGTAGCAAGACTTCAACAGTCCACGGCATGCTTGCTTGTGCTGCCAGCTGCGCTGCAAGTGTGCCGCGCAAGAGGCTGGCAATCAGATGCTGTAGCTCCTGCAATAAAGCGAAACACAGCAGCCACAGGCGCGCAGGTAACAGCTTTTCAGAACCTGATCCGTGCTGCGAGCTGCGCTGCAAGTGTGCCGCGCAAGAGACTGGCAATCAGAGGCTGTAGCTCCTGCGATTGAAAAAGACAGCAGGCACAGCAGGCTGTAAGCAGTCAATCTGGTCAATGAAATGCTTGCTGGTGCTCGCTGCCAGCCACGCAGCAGGCTGGCAATAAGCGGCTGCAGCTGCTGCAATCAGAAAGGCAGCAGGTGAGAAGGCTGTAAGCAGTCAATCTCGAGAATGCAATGTCTTTTGTGCTGCTAGGTGCGTTGACAGAGTGCCAGTGGCTCCTGCAACTGCAAACAGAACGCACATCAGCATGTCATTAAACAATACAAACAAAGCCTTACAGGTTCTGTTTAGTGCTGCCAGCTGCGCTGCGAGTGTGCCGCGCAGCAGGCTTGCAATGAGCGGCTGCAGCTCCTGTAGTAGTTAAGAAGACAGCAGGAACACAAATGAAGAATCGGTTAGTGGAGTCCATGCAATGCCTCTTGTGCGGCTAGCTGCGCTGCGAGTGTGCCGCACATGAGGCTTGCAACAAGCAGTCACAACACATCAGCATTATCCGCCCAAAATGACCCGTTGGTCCCTGTTTCCGATACACATACCTGCATTGCTGGTGATGGGGAGTTGCCCGCGCCCGCTTGCAGCAGCAACATTAACCCTTGCTCGCCACCCGCTGCTGCTGCCAGGGTCGACATTGCGTTTTGAAACGTAGCGAAGACGTCCAGGTGGCGCACAGCATCGCCCCTGCAGCAGTTGCAGACAAGAACAGCATGCGCTGTTATGAAAAGGGGTGAGGCGGGCAGCTGCTGCTGCTGCCAGGGTCGACATGGCGTTCTGGAAGGTCGCAAAGACGTCCAGATGACGCACAGCATCGCCGCTGCGACAAATGCAGACAAAAAGCATGCGCTGTTATGTAAAGGGGTGGACAGGGCAGCTGCTGCTGCCGCCAGGATTGACATTGAGTTTTGGAAGGTAGACGTCCAGATGACATGTAGGACAGAACGCTTACAGCTACAGGCACCACCAAGTACGTCCAAGGTGCACCAGCACAACAGCAGACAGAATGCGTTGGTTGTGCACAAATTCACAAGCAATGCACAGCAGCCCGACACAATCTTCTTTTGATATTACTTAGTCTAATATAAAATTTCACATTTGTTAATATGCATTAACACTCACTTGCTGAGGTTCAGCCTTGCCGCCAGAACAAAGTCGCTGTTGAGTTCTTGTTCAAATTCCAGACCGTCCAGGTGTGCAATGTCACCAGCATCACACTCATCAGAATGCGTTGATTGTGCATAAAATCACATCTTTCTCTTTTTGTTGTACTGGTAATTTTATTTCAAGTTATCATAGATAATACCATATATATAAAAATTTGCATTTCTCTTTTATGTAGCACTCACTTGCTGAGGTTCAAGCGTGCCGCCAGCACAAAGTCGCTGTTAAGTTCTTGCTCAAAGTCCAGCCCGTCCAAGTGTGCAATGTCGCCAGCAAAGCGATCCACCTCGTCACACACCTGCACACACAGCAATACGCTGTTGCAGCTGAAGTATATATTTTTAGTTGTTCATAGATTTGTACAGAGGGCAGGCGGATTTGATTTTGAGGGTGTTGCACTGCCTGTGGCAGGCTGGCAGAATTCTGCTGTCCAAGTGTGCAATGCCGCCAGCAAAACGGTCCACCTCGTCACACACCTGCACAGCAGCAGAAGAAATCAGCAGCAGGTTGTAAATTTGCATTATCATACAATTCGGCAGAACAAACAGCAGGCATACAGCTGCAAGGCAAGAGAAGATTGCCGCGGGTTACTTGCTCCAAGTCCAGGCCATCCAGGTGAGCAATGTCGCCAGCGAAACGATCCACCTCGTCACACACCTGCACAGCAACAGGGTGTTGCAGCAAATTAGTTAAGATACGTGCGTATGTGTATAATGTATGTGATGTCGCCAACAAAGCGATTCACTTCATCACACACCTGCACACAGCATTAGGAAAGTTTCGAACAGTGCTCAAGGATAGCATCACATGAAGGCTGTGCGATAGACTCATTGCAGAGGGACATGCAGATCCTCTACCACATGTTACAAGCTTACCTTGAACATTACACAACTCAGAAAACCAAAACAGTTGTGCGACTAGCTACACCTAATGGTGACGTACAGACAGTTGTTGGCTTGTGTCCGCATGAGAATACAGGAACTGAACTTACCTTGACCATGACGCCAGCCAATCGTGCTAGTCGCGCAGGCTGCTCCAGAAGCACAGATGCAGGCAGGACACCCTCTGAGATCAGCCTGCAGCAGCAACAACAGCAGCGTCAACCTCTCCATGTACATAGTCAAGCCAATGGTTGTATGGTGGTTGTTTGCAGGAGCCGTATGCACAGTAGAAGTCGACCAGCACAGGACACGTTACTGCACGAGCAGCAGCTACTGCTTGCTATGTTTGGTCAAACTTTGTTCAAATGCTGGTCAAACTCTGGTCAAAGTAGCAGAGGGCAGCTGCCTTTGACCGAGCTGGATCCTGTAGCAGCAGCAAGGCATCCGCCTAGCGCATCCTGGTAGAACTGTGTGCCTCCTGTACAGCTGTAGCACAGCCTGTTCAAACACCAGCTGGTCAAACCCTGGTCAAACTCGATCGATCAACAGAAAGCTCTGAACCACCTTGATGGCAGTGCAGCCGCAATGTGCCTGCCTGACGCGTCTCAGCATTGCCATGTGACCAACATGCAACAAGGCCCTCACACATCATCTGGTCATAACCTTGGTCAAACCACGGTCAGCCCTCGGTCAAACTCTGGTCAGAGCACCAACCTTGACAGTGCAGCAGCGGCGATGCGCCGCCTGAAGCGTCCCAGCATCGCCATGTGGTCAACCCGCAACAAGACAGCTACACATCACCTGGTCGAACCCGTGGTCAAAGTACTCATGATCCTACTATTCATTCAAGCCATGCATGTACTACTGTCAAACTTTGGTCAACCTTTGGTCAAAGCACCTACCTTGACAGTGCAGCAGCAGCAATGCGCCGCCTGAAGCGTCCTAGCATCGCCATGTGGCCAACACGCAACAAGGCGCCCTCACATCATCTGGTCAAACTGTGGTCAAACCGAGGTTGAACTTTGGTCAACTTTGGTCAAAGCACCTACCTTGACAGTGCAGCAGCAGCAATGCGCCGCCTGAAGCGTCCTAGCATGGCCATGTGCCCTACTCCAAGCAGTTCCTCGAGAAATGTGGCACTTGCGATGAGCAGCCAGCAGTCCACAAACCTGCAGCAGTCACAAAATGCAGCAGCAGCAGCAGCCACAAACAGCAGCAGCAGCAGGCAGACTCAGCACAGCTTCCATGTCTTATTGGTAGCTGGAGCCATATGCCCCACTCCAAGCAGCATCTCAAGAAATGTGGCACTTGCGATGAGCAGCCAGCAGTCCACAAACCTGCAGCAGTCGCACCAGACAAAAACAGGAAACACCGTGCATATGTCAGACATTATGTGCTGTAGATGTGGAGTGTGTTTTGTTGCCTGCCCAGCAGCTGACGCATTCTAGCATCGCCACGTGCCCCACTCCCAGCAACTTTTGCCATAGATTGTCTTCAGAACTCCATTGAATTGCTGTGCTGTTGCTTCTCAGTACTCACCTGTGCAAACTTACGCCAGTGCTGCTGCTGGTGCTGCCGTCCTCTGCTGCTGCTGCCGGCTGCTGCTGCTGCTCCGGTGTCGGCGCCAGTAAAGCAGGCAGTGCAGATGGAGCGCATAGGAACAGCCTGCAAATGTAGCAGCAGATGAAACACGACCTTGACCACTGAACCTGATGAACTAAGTGGGACAGTTCCGAACTGGGCTGACACAGGCGGTGTTACAAGGAAAGCAGCAGCACTGAGCACTAAGGAACAGTGGGACGGCTGCTTCTCAGGCTGAAGATGTGGTGGGCTCGGGCGACTGGCAGTGCCTAAACCTGCTTGTAGTGTCGGGAATCGAGGAAACCAGCACAACCCGCCAAACCACGTTCATCTCACCTTGCCAGCACCTCCAAGAAAACCCTCGAGCACATTCAGCACCTTGACCGGCAGGCCTTGCCGCGGCAGCGGCAGCGCTTCATTGCCCACCAGTGAGAACTGCGCCATTGCTTTCTAAACCCAAACTACGCGTCCTAGAACCGCAAAACCCAGCACAAACCAACACGAATTGCACAAATCCTCAGACATGTTAATCTCACCTTGCTAGCACCTCCAAAACTCCTTCCAGCACATTTAAGACCTTGACCGGCAAGCCCTGCCGCGGAAGCGGCAGCGCTTATTGCCCACCAGCTGCGCCATTGCTTCACACTAGAAACCAAGACCATACTCTTTTCTATAAGTTTTTCATTTATTTTTCCTGATTTTGCAGAAAATGCAGCAATATTCAGTTTTGACTTGCCAGCACCTCCAGGAAACCTTCCAGCACATTCAGCACCCTGGCCGACAAGCCTTGCCGTTACATTGCCTGCACGTGATTATTTGCACTATTGCTTCAAACCCCAAATAGAACCCACTTTAGGGGTTCTGGAAATTGATGTTCCTTGCACCACCGCCTCAACACAATCCTCTCACCTTGCCAGCACCTCCAGAAAACCCTCCAGCACGTTTAAAACTTTGACCGGCAAGCCCTGCCGTGGCAGCGGCAGCGCTTCGTTGCCAACCAGCTGCGCCATTGCCTTACACCAGATGCATTCCCTACTTCTCTCGCTCTCAAATTTGCAGCAACTACCTTCTTCGAAAGTGCGACACAACTGCAGCAAGCCTCTCACCTTGCAAGCACCTCCAGGAAACCCTCAAGTACGTTCAAGACCTTGACCGGCAAGCCTTGCCGCGGCAGCGGCAGTGCTTCATTGCCCACCAGCTGCGCCATTGCTTGGAAGCACGGCAGCAGCAGCTGCGGCACATCCGCAGGATATAGCTGTGAACAGAAACAGAGCATTGACACAGCAGCAGCTAGTTAGTGCTGCGCCATTGCTCAAAAGCAGCAGAGCAGCAGCTGTGGCACATCTGCAGGGTATAGCTGCAAGGGGTTTCAGCAGCAGCAGCAGCAGCAGCGTGTGTTGGATTCATCAGCAACCTGTTATTAGCCTTGTGCATGTGACCAACATTTTGGCAGGAGGTAGAGAGCATCAAGGGAGGGAGACGAGGAGGGGATCAGGCATATTGAGTACTTGAGTGCTTGTATTCTCCTCGGGAGGCAATGCACACCTTTGCCCTCGCCTATCAGCTTTCTGCCCAGCAAACCCCAAATAGAACATTCAGCACTCACTTGTAACATAACGTCCACAAGCGCTGCTGCTGCAAGCCCCTCTTGTGTCACCTCACTTGCCAGCAGAGCCCCAGGCCGTACAGGGGCCCCGGGCAAACCGTGCTGCTGCTGCTGGTGTGCTGCTGCTGCTGCCGCTGCATTGAGACCGCAGCTGTCTAGCACTGCTTTGCTGACGTTGCGGATGGCTGCTGTAAGGGCTGCTGAGATGACGTCACTATACGGCTGCAAAGCTTGACCAGCCTGCGTGGCAGCAGCAGCAGCACATGTGGCAGCAGCACGAGGGGCAGCAGCGCAGCAAGGGCAGCAGCAGCAGCAAGGTGTTGAAAGCATGGCTGTGAGTGCTGCTGAGATGACGTCACTGTACGGCTGCAGCGCTTGACCAGCCTGCAGCAGCAGCAGCAGCAGCAGCAGCAGCGAGGGCAGCAGCAGCAGCAGCGAGGGCAGCAGCAGCAGCAAAGCACGTCTTACTCAACGACGGTCTAGTACTGCTTTGCTGACATTGCGGATGGCTGCTGTGAGCGCTGCTGAAATGACGTCGCTGTACGGCTGCAGCGCTTGACCAGCCTGCGTGGCAGCAGCATCATATATGTTTTGATGTTCTTATTGTTTTAGTACAGTGAAAGAGAGAGAAAGTAGATGTGTCACAATGCTTGGTCTTCCTGCAGCAGCATGAGCAGCAGCAGCAGCAGCAGCAGCATGTTGGAGCAATTTACAGCCCGCAGCTGTCTAGTACTGCTTTGCTGACGTTGCGGATGGCTGCTGTTAGTGCTGCAGATTTGACGTCGCTGTACGGCTGCAGCGCTCGACCAGCCTGCAGCACCACAATTGGCAGCAGCAGCGGCAGCAGCAGTAGCAAGGGCAGCAGCAGCATGTCAAAGCAAGTCTCATGCAACGACGAACTACTACTGCTGTCCTGACGTTGCGGATGGCTGCTGTCAGGGCTGCTGAGATGACGTCGCTGTTTGGCTGCAGCGCTTGACCGGCCTGCGTGGCAGCAGCAGCAGCAAGGGAAGCAGCAGCAGCAGCAAGGGCAGCAGCAGCAGCAGCAAGGGGTTTGACGCACGGCAGTCAAGACGGCTGAAACTCCTGGAGTTTCAGCAAGTTGCTGCTGAAATGACGTCGCTGTACGGCTGCAGCGCTCGACCGGCCTGCAGCAGTACAAGCGGCAGCATAAGCAGCAGCAATCATTTACTTGTTATAGTACAATGAAAGAGAGTATATGTTGTCCTTTTCCCTCCTCAGCAGGTGGCTCATGTTGCCCAGCAGACCAACCAGCTGCGGAGCAACTGCCGGCTAAAAACACACATGCACCTTCAAATTGCACCAAGATAACATAAAAATTGGTTCAGAAACGACGACAATACCATGTCTGACATACCTGTAGCAGCAAGTACGCCTCTAGGATTTTAAACGCTGCGCTGTTGTCCTTTCCCCTCCTCAGCAAATGGCTCATGTTGCCCAGCAGACCAACCAGCTGCGGAGCGACAGTCATCTGAAATTCAGATAGATCCAAAACAGGCACAACACAAACCAACACAAGCAGCAAAAACATTGCACCTGCAGCAGCAGGTAGGCTTCCAGTATCTGGAACGCTGCACTGTTGTCCTTTCCCCTCCTCAGCAGGTGGCTCATGTTGCCCAGCAGACCAACCAGTTGCGGAGCAACTGCCGGTTCAAAACACATATACACCTTCAAATTCAAAAAAACTACATATATTGGGTTCAGACAAGAACACAAAGCCACAGCTAGCATACCTGAAGCAGTAGATAGGCTTCCAATATTTGAAATGCTGCGCTGTTGTCCTTCCCCTCCTCAGCAGGTGGCTCATGTT
Organism: Tetradesmus lagerheimii; assembly: GCA_902809745.2. Taxonomy (NCBI): domain Eukaryota; kingdom Viridiplantae; phylum Chlorophyta; class Chlorophyceae; order Sphaeropleales; family Scenedesmaceae; genus Tetradesmus; species Tetradesmus lagerheimii. The sequence continues at coordinate 132,054 of CADDIJ020000211.1, forward strand.
GCCCAGCAGACCAACACCCACAAACAAACTGTGAAGCAAAAGCAATAACTGGCATTTGGCGCATCAAAACACAGAATTAGACACAAGCAGCAAAGACATCGCACCTGCAGCAGCAGATAGGCTTCTAGAATCTGGAACGCCGCGCTGTTATCTTTGCCCCTCCTCAACAAATGGCTCATGTTGCCCAGCAGACCAACCAGCTGCGGAGCAACTGCCGGCTCTACTGCTAGCGCCACGCCCCAGCATTTGAGGGCTTCTTCGATGAGCACTTCTGCTTCTGGATTGGACAGGTTTGTTGCGTACCCAAGCAGCGGGTACATCACTGCTTGCACCTGCAGCATACAAAAGTTGCATCCAAGCAGCCGCGCAACGCAGAATATCGTGAAACAGAGTCAAAGCAACATCAGGCAGCCTGATTGACTGCCAGCGCCACACCCCAGCATTTAAGAGCTTCCTCAATTAGCACTTCTGCTTCCGGGTTGGACAGGTTGGTGGCATAGCCCAGCAGCGGGTACATCACTGCTTGCACCTGCAGCGACACCAACAACCATAAAAATCACTCTCATTTCAAATTTGATTAAAAATTTATTTATTCTTTTGATTAAACTTTGATTTTTTTTTGTTAGCGCTCCTGCCTCTGGGTTGGACATGTTGGTGGCATAGCCTAGCAGCGGGTACATCACTGCTTGCACCTGCATCTCACAGAATGTCATGCAGCAAGAACAGCAGCATGACATCATTTGAAGCAGGCAGCTTCAATGCAAGCATGAAAGCCCCAGCACTTGAGTGCTTCTTCAATTAGCACTTCTGCTTCTGGGTTGGACAGGTTGGTGGCATAACCCAGCAGCGGGTACATCACTGCTTGCACCTGCATGTCACAGGTTGTCAAGTAGCAACAACAGCAGGAAGCCATGATTTGAAGCAGGCAGCGCGCTGTGCAGGCACTAGAAAACAAAGGTAGTCATGCTGCTGCCTTTACTGCTGTTGATACCGAGCACAGTGCTGCCAGCGCTGCCAAAACTCATGAATGCTGATGAATGATACAGCTATGAATGCTGTGTTTACGTTGTGTTTTTCAATCGTTGAAGGAGGGTGGCGGTATGTTGATGGGAAATCTCCGACGCCTCTACGCCTCCCACTGCGCACCTGCTCATTCGCCATAGCTGCGTGTCGCAGCTTGCCAACCAAGTGTGTTATGACAGCCATCAGGGCACTGTGTAGCCTAGCCAGTGCTCCTGTGTCCGCGTTGCCGCCACTAGCCTGCTTCGTGGATGCTTGCCACACCTAGAGTGAATCAACAAGAAGCCCCAACATAACAGCAGCAGCAGCAGCAGCAGCGTGGCAGATGTGAAAAGATGGTGGCTGTGAGTTTTGAATGGCGCTGCATATCAATGGTTTATATATGAGCCAGTGCGCCCGTGTCCGCGTTGCCGCCACTGGCCTGCTTGGTCGAAGCCTGCCACACCTACAAATATAATGTGCATTAGCACAGACAACAGCAGCAGCATGCCAAAGGGAGGTTTTAGATGTGGCTCCGGACTGTGCTATGGTGGCCGATGTGGTCAGAAAACGTTTTTGTGCTATCAAAAAGCCGATGTTGTGGGTGCAAGCGCGCCAGTGCTCCTGTGTCTGCGTTGCCGCTACTGGCCTGCTTATTTGATGCTTGCCACACCTGAAGAAAAATGCACATAAAACAGCAGCAGCATGCCAGAGTATCAGGGAGTTTGAATAAGTGGCTCTGGACTATGCTCTGGTGTGGGATGTAGTCAGAAAGCTTTGTTGTGCAACAAAAGTCGATGCTGCGGGTGCAGGCGCGCCAGTGCGCCTGTGTCCGCGTTGCCGCCACTGGCCTGCTTCGTGGACGCCTGCCACACCTGAAAAAAACAGAGGAGAAGACAGCAGCAGAATGCCAGCGTCTTAGGGCGGTTTTAGGTGTGGGCTGTGCTCTGGTGTGGAATGCGGTCAGCAAGTTACTTTGCAACCTAATAAGCGTTAGAATAACCGCAAAAGAACAGTCACAGTCATTCATTAGCTGCACTGCAAGAATATATTTGCGAGCAAGCTGCAACAACTAGCATGCTGAGGAAACAACCAGTACTAACATGTTCTGAGACACGACAGAGATTCACGCTGTCAGCGCCGCCTAAGCCGCTGAGTTGGCAATGCCGACTGACACCAGTGAACATATTTACAACCGAACGTTGTGCAAAGAACTGCAAATAAGCTGAAAAACTTGCACTCATGCTGCAATACCTGGCCTTCAAACAGGTACAAGGCCAACATATTCACCTGTGGCAGTGCTGCTGCGAGTGCTCCCAAGTGGGGCTGCAGCCGCTCGCTGGCTGCCTCCGCTACGACTGACACCAATGACTTTCTGAAACTGAACACCGTGCAAAGGAATGCAATCAGGCTGCACGAAAAATGCCCACACGCTGCAACACCTGCAACACAAAAGTCCAGGCCTTTAGACCAGGTATGAAAACAAGACATACCTGTGGCAGCGCTGCTGCGAGCGCTCCCAAGTGCGGCTGCAGCCGCTCGCCTGCTGCTTCTGCCACCACTGACACCAACTGCAGCAGCCGCACACTGCTCTCAACCTGCGAAACAGTAAAAAGCACAAATAAATGTCCCTTTGGACAACCTGTTGCTCCATTTCAATTCAGTGATTGGTGATCTCAGTTCAGTGACCAGATTGTTGGTTCTATGGTTTTGTGTGACGCAGACAACAGCATGCCACCACTGACACCAGCTGCAGCAGCCGCACACTGCTCTCAACCTGCGACACATATGAAACTGCATTACAATACATAAGGTTATGAATATGATAACAAAACACTTTTCAGTATTGAATTTGCTTTTAATCTTACAGCATCATATTCATGAGGTTCGCCAATACAAATGAAGCAGATGGTTCATGCACCACCACTGACACCAGCTGCAGCAACCTCACGCTGCTCTCCAACTGCAAAACAGGCCAAAAAGCAGAAAGTAACTTCAGTAAAATACATTTGATATCAAGCAGACAGCATCACATTATTGGGGCGTTTGATATCAAGCAGACAGCATCACATTATTGGGGCTATCCAGTTGAATTTGCCACCATGTGCCACCACTAACACCAGCCGCAGCAGCTGCATGCTGCTGTCCATGTCGCTACCCAGCTATGACTCATGCTGTCACTTCACATGTGTTATAACGCCTCTGTAACACACTCACCTCGCTCAGCTGTCCCAGCAGGCCGAACACGTGCTGCAGCAGCTGCTCCATGTTGCCATTCTGCACCCCAGCCATACAAAAAACTTGCCTGCAATCCCACTAACATTTTTGTTACACACTGTTATAACACGTTACACAAACCGATTGTAGCACACCCACCTCGCACAAGCGCCCCAGCAGGCCGTACACATGCTGCAGCAGCTGCTCCATGTTGCTCTGTCAGCACCACCACATCCATACACAACACTTGCCTGCACCAAATTATTTGTAACACTGTGTTATAACATGTTGCAGAAACCCTAAGTAACACACCCACCTCGCTCAAGCGCCCCAGTAGGCCAAACACGTGCTGCAGCAGCTGCTCCATGTTGCCGGTCAGCACAGCAAGCCGCCACTCAAGCCGCTCCCTGGCAGCAGTGACAGCCTGCAGCAGCAGCAGCAGCAGTGGAATCGGCAAAAGTACAGCAAGCTGCCATATTCCTATTTAGGCCGCTCAACTGTGCATAAGCATCCGTGTGATCAGAGCAGCATTGACGGAGCATGTTATACATAGATGCTTTAACAAAAGCATTCGTGACGAGATCAGCTGATCAGTTACCTCGTCATCTTGCATGCTCTCTGCTGCCGACAGCGCTGCGTCAACCGCCACTGCATTGCCCACCGTAAACTCTTGCAGCTGTGCGTCAATTTTTATCAAACCCTGCGTTGTTGTGATGCCTAACCCTCCTTTATGCATGCGTGAACATATCACCATTATATATAAGCAAACAAAATCCCAAAGTTTTTGCAGTATGTCAGGGGAGGGGCAAAAAGTATACTGAAATACACCAGCATGAAAAAGTGCCATGGGCCCCGCAGGGGCCCTACCCCCCCTCCCCCCGGCCACAAGGGGCGAAAAATCAGCAGCCCACCTCATCATCTTGTACACCCTCTGCTGCCGACAGCGCCGCATCAACCGCCACTGCATTGCTCCCAGTCAGACCCGGCAGCTGTGGACCGCTTTTCTTGGAGGCAGCCAGCTTGGCAGCAGCAACCTGAAATGCCAAAACAGCCAGCAGCAGCAGCAGCAATTCGTCAGGGAGATCCAAGGCAGCTGTGGGCCGCATTTCTTGGACGCAGCCAGCTTGGCAGCAGCAACCTGCAAAAAAGCGAGCAGTTGATCCAGCAGCAACAGCAGTGAAACAAGCACGAAAGGTTACCATCAGCGATGACTGCATGCAGTAGGTGTGCTGGGTAGTACTACCCTCGTACCCTATAACTGTAACTCAGCCAGATCACGGCCACATCACGACTAGATTACAGCCAAATCACGATCAGATCTCGACCAGATCACGGCCACATCACGACCAGATCACAACCAGATCACAACCAGATCACGGCCACATCACGACCAGATCACGGCCACAACATGACCACATTACAACCAGATCACAACCAGATCACGGCCACATCGCAACCAGATCACGGCCACATCACGATCAGATCACGGCCACATCATGGTCAAATAACGCGCCCCATTGTGCTGCACTGACAGGCCCCAAGCATCAATCAAGACACTAACTACAAAATCCAACGCACACAGATCAAAACACTCCGAAACGAGTGAGCACACCTGGTCTAGGATCGCTTGATCGTCCAAGATCTGTATCGCCAGCTGCAGCACTGCCTGTACTGCCTGCAGTGCCACCACCAAATCACGCGCCCTTATGTGCTGCACTGACAGGCCCCGCAAAAAAACCCAACCCAAAGCTGCGAATTGTTCAGAGCACACTGACTCAGAATAGAAAACAACACCAGCAAAACATACCTGGTCTAGGATTGCTTGCTCGTCCAAGATCTGTATCGCCAGCAGCAGCACTGCCTGTACTGCCTGCAGCGCAACCACCAAATCACGCGCCCCTATGTGCTGCACTGACAAGCCCCAAGCGTCGATCCATTGTTCTCTTGCGAGTTCTGTTCCGCAAGCACCGACCAGCCACAGTGCACGCGCCTGCAGCAGCAGCAGCAGCAGCACGGCAGCGGCGGCAGCAGCAGCACGGCAGCGGCAGCAGCAGCATGATCAGTGGTGTAGCAAAGCACTGACAGGCCTCAAGCGTTCAATCCACTGCTGCCTTTCGAGTTCTGTTCCGCAAGCACCGACCAGCCACAGTGCACGCGCCTGCAGCAGCAGCAGCAGCACGGCAGCAGCAGCATGATCAGTGGTGTAGCAAAGCACTGACAGGCCTCAAGCGTTCAATCCACTGCTGCCTTTCGAGTTCTGTTCCGCAAGCACCGACCAGCCACAGTGCACGCGCCTGCAGCAGCAGCAGCAGCACGGCAGCAGCAGCATGATCAGTGGTGTAGCAAAGCACTGACAGGCCTCAAGCGTTCAATCCACTGCTGCCTTTCGAGTTCTGTTCCGCAAGCACCGACCAGCCACAGCGCACGCGCCTGCAGCAGCAGCAGCAGCAGCTGAATGATTTGCAGACAAGGTATGGCAGGTGCTGGGGGGTGGGCTGTGTGACCCCGTCGCAAACAAGGACGTCAACCAAACCGCAAGCAGCTGCTATGCTGCTGCTGCCCTACTGCTAAAAGAGACAAAACACGCAACCCAAACCTAATTGATGCTCCCATGCTGCAGCAAAGTGCACAGGGCAGCTGCTGGTGGGTGGGCTGTGCAGTTCTGTTGTGGCACAGCTGCACAGTACCAACCGCCAGCAGCGGCCATGCTGCTGCTGGCCTACGAATGAAAGAGGCAAATTAAGCAACCGGCAACACGGATTCAACGGCTTCTACTACTGCAGCAACATGCACAGCTATACACAAGAATTTGCGTGCTGCACCAGCGACATAGGCATGCTGCGCTGATGCAACTAAAGCATGGTGGGTGCTGGTGGGGGGACTACATGTCCGCATGTTGCAATTCTTGTGCATAGGCATGGCCAATTGCGCTGCTAAAGTGGCTGCCAAAGTTGCTGCTGGAAACTTTGCAGAGGCCAAGCATGGCAGCTGCTGGTGGGTGGGCCGTGCACTTGTGTTGCAACACAAATGCTGCTCTTAAACGCCAGCAGCTGTTAGGCTTGCTTGTTAATCCAGTCTAGAACACATCTGGGTTGGTATATGGAGGGGTTTGCAAGCCCAACACCACTTGATATGCAGTTGTGGTTGAGCTGACACATGCTATACATGCATATAATACACACAGCATGGCAGCTGCTGGTTGGTGGGCTGTGCGGGTTTGTTGAAACAGAGCTGAACATTCCAACCGCCGCCAGCTGCTAAGCTGCTACTACCCTATTAGTGAGAGAGATAGAGACAAACACAAGCAGCTACAACGTACCGACCCAACCCCCACACTACTCCGCACCCTGCCTGGCAATAACATGTATATAAAACCACATATTTGCCTGCTTCAGGCTGAACAGGCATGACCAAGCGTGCTGCTAGGTGTGTGGAAAAGTGCTGCTGAACAATTTGCAAACAAAGCACGGCAGCCGCTGGTGGGTGGGCTGTGCGCTTGCGTTGATGCAGAGTGCACAGCACAACCGCCGCCATCTGCCATGCTGCTGCTGCTGCCCTACTAGCACGTACAAGTCAGAAACGCAACCAGAGCTGTAGTTTTCAGCCGCTTGTAAATAGCCAAGTCAAGCACAACTGTAACGCCACCTCTGCCCCCTCACCGCCCCCCGCTGCTTATGAGCACATGCCTTGTTGACCTTGCTGCTGCACGGATGACCTGTTTGCTGTTGCCTGGTTTGCAGATGAAGCATATGGCAGCTGCTGGTGGGTGGGCTGTGCAGTTTCCGTGTGCGGAACATGCACTCGCAACCGCCAACAGCTGCTCTGCTGCTTTGGTCCTACTACTGGTACAACAGTTTCAACCAGCGACCAAAAACACCGATCCAAACGGCCCCCATACTGCCACCCGCTGCGCAGCAACAACATATATCAAACAGTGTCTCCACCCGCTGCACGATGAGATACAGGCATGGCCACTAATAGTACAAAGAAACAACGCAATAATTTAACCGCTTCCAACAACAAAAACAAAATAGCTGCCGTACCAGGGTCATGGACACCCTGACAGCTCACTGGCATACCACTGGCCGAATGAAAAAGTGACTTTTCAAATTTTCTCCAATTTCTGCTGTTGATATTGCTTGAAAACAATTTCTCCAAAAAGGCAGAACAAACAGAATATAGATTGCTCACCTGCAACACTGCTGCAATAATGTCCGGTGAGCCTTCGCCTAGGGCCCCAAGGAAAGCCGGCAGCCTGCTGCGCAGCAGACCAGCCAGCTCGCTGGCATACCACTGGCCAAATAAAAATGCGACTTTTTCAGATGTCTCCAATTTATATTGTTGATATGGCTTGAAATTTAAATCTCTCTGAAAAGGCAGAACAAAACGGAATATAGATTGCTCACCTGCAGCACTGCCGCAATAATGTCGCCTGAAGCCCCTAAAAATGCCGCCAGCTTGCTGCGCAGCAGACCAGCCAGCTCGTTGGCATACCACTGGCTAATCGGGGCGTGGACTTTTTCATATTTTTTAACACAAAAATTGGTTTCTGAATTTTTTGAGCCACAAACCGGAAATAAAATTGCTCACCTGCAACACTGCTGCGACGATGTCCGGTAAGCCTTCGCCTGAGGCCCCGAGGAAAGCCCGCAGCCTGCTGCGCAGCAGACCAGCCAGCTCGCTGGCCTACCACTGGCGGCGGGCGCGGACTTGTTTCACGATATCTTATGTTTTTGGGTAATCTGATAAACTTTAAAAAATTGAATAATTTTTTGTATATCTTGAATGACTAAATGCATAATCAAACATATACCGTAGTACCGCATGATGACTTGACAGCCTCCAAAAACATTTTATATTTGATGATTTGACCGTCTTTTTCGTGCATGTTTTGCGATTTGACAAGCTGGGGTTCGGACTAGGGTTTTGCTTATATTGGACCACAGACGCCCGCTGAGGGAGTTTGAATGTACGATATATGTTCGATAAACACACCTTATCGTTTTAAGCCGCGCAGCGGAGCGATCGAGCCCGGTTCGACCGGGAAACCCTATCGATCGAGATAAAACATGCATTTTCCGAGATTTGACAAAATCGATCTTAAGAAAACAATAATGATTTGACAGCCCAAAAAAACCATGTTTTGTCAAATCATCATGCGTTACTACGGTAATTCTCACCTGCAGCGCTGCTGCAATGATGTCCGGTGAGCCTTCGCCTGAGGTGCCCGAAAGCTGGCAGCCTGCTCGCTGGACTTTACCACTGGCTGAATGAAAAGGCTACCTTATCAAAATTACGAGAGCTGTTTATCCTGCTTTATAAGGAATCTCCCTTTGTTAAAGCATTAATAAAACACACCTGCAGCACTGCCGCGATGATATCCGGTGAGCCTATGCCTGAGGCCCGAAGGAAAGCCGGCAGCCTGCTGCGCAGCAGGCCAGCCAGCTCGCTGGCGTACCACTGGCTGTTTGGGGCGTTGCCTTTTTCATATTTTTATTGAGTAAAATACTGGGTTTCATTTTTTTTGGCAGCACAACCCGGGAAATAAGTTGCCCACCTGCAGCACTGCCGCAATGATGTCTGGCGCACCTTCGCCTGGGGCCCCAAGGAACGCCGGCAGCCTGCTGCGCAGCAGACCAGCCAGCTCGCTGGCGTACCGCTGTGGCGCGGACCTTTTTGATTTAGTTTTCAAATGATTTTTGATCATCTATATAGAAGACAGAATAAAAACAGAACATGAATTGCTCACCTGCAGCACTGCTGCGATGATGTCCGGTGAGCCTTCGCCACCTGCCCCCAGGACAGCCGGCAGCCTGCTGCAATTCAACCTTTTCTTCAACTTCTAATGTTGATATGGCTTGAAATTTTATATTCTTAAAAAGGCAGAACAAACAGAATATAGATTGCTCACCTGCAGCACTGCTGCAATAATGTCCGGTGAGCCTTCGCCTGAGGCCCCAAGAAAAGCGGGTAGCCTGCTGCGCAGCAGGCCAGCCAGCTCGCTGGCATACCACTGGCTGAAGGGCACGATGCTTGAGACGTGGCTGTAGCCCTCGCCAATGCACCTGCAACCCGGAAACACATTATTACAAAAATAATCATAAGATGATTACAATTATGGTGATTATTTATATACTATTTACGAAATGGATGAGTGGACACTGGCGGAAGGGCACGATGCTTGAGACGTGGCTGTAGCCATCGCCAATGCACCTGCATTCATAAACATCCAACAAATATACTACTAGCCATGTGTAATTACATGTAATGATTTTAAGACTTGATGATATGGGTGAGTACGGCACTGGCTGAAGGGATCTACGCTTGAGGGATCTATGCTTGAGACGTGCGGTTTAGAGCTGGTCAACGCAAAAGGGTGTGTCACAACAACTAGACATAACTGATATATTGCCCACATGTAGCATGCCTGTAGCACGATGCATGAGCTGCCCTCCCCAGCTGGCTGCACACGCTTGATGTAACATTGTTATATTAAGGGGGAAGGATGGTATTGCAGTTTCTAAGCCCTCAGGAGTCAGATGGGGTTGAAACTTGGTGGTTGGGGTCTATACACATTAAAATATCTCCAGCATCAACCTGGGGCCTAAACCCTTACCAATGGGCAGGGTTTCAGGGCTTTGTGCTCAGCTGCTGCGGGGGGCCTACTGGAGCTTGCCTAGGGCTATGCATATGCACCTACCAGTTTAAAACATTATTTTTAGGTTTATCAACACGAATGTGCACTTCTATATGTATTTGGAGAGATGTATCATGAATGATAACCGCCTACTGTCCGACAGTGGAGCCCAAGACGGCAGTGCTGGGAGGCAGTGCACGCAGAAACATGGGTTCTGGCGAGCTGCTGAACTTCAGTTGGCATGATAACCTAACTTTAAGTACCACATCGTACCTAACACGTATATCAGGCAGTTAGGTGGGCAGTAACCACCGCATCTGTCAACTGCTGCTGCCTTGTTGGCTGCCCATCATGCAGCCTTGGGCCCATGCTGGCAATCGCAATAGTAATTATATGTATCTTTATGCTTGTATATAAATTGCGGGCCACAGATTCGCTGCCTACGAAGCTCACCGACAGGCCTTCCACCATCAATGCCTTTGCGTAACGCCAAAAATCAAAGTAATGGCACGCGGACCAGCAAATACGTTGATGACTGTATAAAGTTTACGCTGTAATCGTGCGGCTCGATCCTGGACAGTCGAAGATACTCATCTGGTGCTGGGCGGTGTTCGTGGCAGAGGACCGGAGTACACTAGTGCCGACTGTCGAGGATCGAGCGAGGTTTTAAGAATAGTTTTGCATAGGGTCAAGCATTATTATTCCAGGCTGGCAGGCCGAACAATTGATTTTCCACGCCGCTTCTCCACATGACATGTGGCTAACAGCAGGTTTCAGCAGCACCTGCTGGTGCCTGGGACCCAACGCCATCGGCCACCAGCAGCTCAGGGGGTCCAATACAGACCTGTTCTCCCAAAAATGCCCAAAAATTCAGTGTCAGATGCTGGGAACATGCTTCCCAGCAACCCTGATTAATACCATCCTTCCCCCTTAACTAAAGTAACAGACATTGCCCACCTGTAGCACGCCTCTCGCATGAGCACGACATCTGAGTTGCCCTCCCCAACTTGCTGCAGCAGCAGCAGCAGCAGCAGCACCAGCAGCAGCTTCATTTAATGGTAACTTATGCAGCTGGTACTCACAGGCTGCTACCATGTAAGCTTTTGTGAATCGCTGTGCTTCCAGCCAACCCCACCTGCAGGCGGTATGTGAGATATGAGCACCTGAGCAACCTCCCCCCCCCCGCTCCAGCGTGCACAGCAGCAGCAGAGCCAATCACCAGACACACAGTCGAACACCAAATTGACAGCCAATATGCACCTTCCAGGGTTTTGTGAGATAAACATAGCTAAAACCCCACCTGCAGGCGATATGTGAGGTTTATCAGTGCTTGTGCAACCTCCTCTCCCCCCCGCTCCAGCATGCACAGCAGCAGCCCCAAACAACCCCTATGCACACCCGCTGAACACCAAATCAACAGCTAACAAGCACCTCCTAGGGTTTTGCAAGATAAGCACAGCTAAAACCCCACCTGCAGACGGTACGTGAGGTTTATCAGTGCCTGAGCAACCTCCTCTCCCCCTCGCTCCAGCATGCACAGCAGCAGCCCCAAACAAACCCTATGCACACGCTGACATCGAACATTCAGCTGACGTCCACCTCCTAGGGCTGAGCTAGATAATCATAGCGTAAATCCCACCTGCAGCCGGTATGTGAGGTTGATAAGTGCTTGTGCAACCTCCTCTCCTCCCCGCTCCAGCATGCACAGCAGCAGCCCCACACCAACAGGCCGCGGTGTGTCTGCATCTGGGCCTGACTCCACTTCAATCGACCTGCATTGTGGAACATGTGATACAAAAGTGTTACAATTGTGTTGACGTAACATGTGAATATGCCATGCGAAAGATTATGCAGGTGGCAGCAGCCCCACACCAAGGGCGTGGTGTGTCGGCATCTGGCCCTGACTCCACTTCAATAGACCTGCAATTTGTCATTTGTTACGAAAGTTTTACATATGTTGTATAACAAAGGTCACATATGTAAGCAGTGTGCTGTTCATGCAGGTGGCAGCAGCCCCAGACCAATGGGCCGTGGTGTGTCGGCATCTGTTCCAGACTCCACTTCAATAGACCTGCATTATAAACATGTGTTCCAAAAGTGCTACATTTCTGTTACATAACATATAAGTACTCAGTGTGCTGTTTATGCAAGTGGCAGCAGCCCGCACCAACGGGCCGTGGTGTGTCTGCATCTGGCCAGACTCCACTTCAATAGACCTGCAATATGAAACAGGGGGGTTCAGAGTTTGCATATGTCCTGATGCCACCATCTCTGGCCCATGTGACTTAATATGTTATACCATGTTACATGACAGTGTTATAACAACACACCTGATGTAGCCCTCTGGGTCGCTGCTCCACTCCTCCAGCTCTTCGTGTGTGAGGGCTACGTACTTGAGCACCAGCGCTTCCACCACAGCCGGCACCTGCAAAAATGACAAAATAACACAGTGAAAGTAATACATTCAAATAACATGCATAATTTTTTGAAAAAGTTTGTGCAGACATGACTCCTCCAGCTCTTTGTGTGTGAGGGCTACGTACTTGAGCACCAGCGCCTCCACCACAGCCGGCACCTGCAGAAAATGACAGAGTAATATGCAAATAAACATGTTGAAACAACACATGTAACACTTTTTAGGGGAAGCTCGTGCTGACGCCACTCCTCCAGCTCTTCGTGGGTCAAAACTGCAAACGTGAGCACCAGCGCCTCCACACAGCCGGCACCTGCAAAAATGACAAAGTCACATATAAAAATAACATGTTTGATAACACTCATAACATGCATATAGGAAAGTTTGTGCAGACATGATTCTTGAAGCTCGTCATGTGTGAGAGCTACATACTTGAGCACCAGCGCCTCCACCACAGCTGGCACCTGCAGAAAATGACAAAAGAACATATCAGAATAACACAGCTACATAACACCTATCACAAATTCAAAACCCTATCAAATAGCATCCCTACAGCAAAACAAAAAGTCGTTGACGTACCTGGTCTTTTGACAGCAGCTGCTGCAGCGCCTCTGCTGCCACGCGCCCCTGCGCTCCGATTTGCTGCTGCTTCTGCTGCTGCTGACAGGAAAATGCCACCCTCTGATGCAGATGCTGAAACCCAGAACCCATACATCTCATGCCGAAGCTTGCACAAAGCATGATGAACAAGCCACCATACCTGGTTTTTCGACAGCAGCTGCTGCAGCGCCTCTGTTGCCACGCGCCCCTGCGCTCTATCTGCTGCTGCTTCTGCTGCTGCTGCAGCTGAGCCATCAGCTCAGGTGAAAGAGTACAATGCCACCCTCTGATGCAGATGCTGAAACCCAGAACCCATACATCTCATGCCGAAGCTTGCACAAAGCATGATGAACAAGCCACCATACCTGGTTTTTCGACAGCACTGCTGCTGCAGCTGCTGCAGCTGAGCCATCAACTCCGCAATCCCAACAACCAGATCGCAACAGTGCATAATGTCGCCCTGTCACATATATATTCCGCAAAAGTGCTCAACACAACATAGAAAAGCGCAACTCGAAAGTTACCTGGTCTTTCGACAGCAGCTGCTGCAGGGCTTCTGCTGCAACGCGCCCCTGCGCTCCGAAATGCTGCTGCTGCTGCATCCCAGCAATCCCGCTGTGACAGCATCAAAACACAAACTCAAAACCTTATCACACAGCATCCCTACAGCAAAACAAACAACATACCTGATCCTTTGACAGCAGCTGCTGCAGAGCCTCTGCTGCCACGCGCCCCTGTGCACCGATCTGCTGCTGCTTCTGCTGCTGCTGCTGCGCCTGCTGCAGCTGAGCCATCAGCTCAGGTGATAGAGAGATGCCGCCTTTTCTGTGCATGGCTGCAAGCGCGGAGCCACCCATTCCAAGTGCTTCAAAGCCTTGCGCATCCACATACTCAGGCCTGCAGAGCATGTCAGTTCACAGGGAAGACCACAGGGCACTTGAGCTGCAAAGTGCTCTAAGCATGGGTGCAAAAACTGGCAGGGAAAGGAGTGTGTCATCAACTTGGGTGAAAGAGCAATGTGCATGTTCTGTGCATGGCTGCAAGTGCTGAGCCGCCCATTCCGAGTGCTTCAAAGCCTTGCACATCAACGTACTCAAGCCTGCGGAGCAACATATCAAACAGGAAAACCCCAGGTTACTTGAGCTGCAAAGTGCTCTAAGCATGAGAGCATTGACCGGAAGGGCAAGGAGTGTGCCGTCAGCTTGGGTGAAAAGAGAGATGCCGCTGTTGTTTGTGCATGGCTGCGAGCACTGAGCCGCCCATTCCAAGTGCTTCAAAGCCTTGCGCGTCAACATACTCGGGCCTGCGGAGCAACATATCAAACATGCAAACGCAGGTTTGTTGAGCTGCACAGTGCTCTAAGCATGACTGCAAAACCTGGCATGGAAAGGAGTGTGCCATCAGCTGTTGTGATAGAGAGATGCCGCCTTTTCTGTGCATGGCTGCAAGCGCTGAGCCGCCCATTCCCAGAGCCTCAAAGCCTTGCGCGTCAACGTACTCGGGTCTGCGGTGCAAATCCAAACAGGAAAACCTCGGGTTGCCTGAGTTCTGCAGTTCTGCATGCATGCAGAAAATGGACAAGAAGAAAATGCGCCACGCCGCTTGGGGCGCATCGCTCGCAGCATAACATGGCATACCATGCATAACACCAGCCAACTGCAAGCAGCCCAAAGTAGCCACGTTGACATAACACCTCATCCACAAGAATGCCATCCCAACCGAGCAGGGTAAATTCGGTTTGTCACCTGTAGTAGGGGCACAGCAGAATCTGGCCAGAAAGCGCACCAGCAGCCTCTTTGGCTGCATGGCTCGCACCAAACACCACCAAACACGCGCGTTGACCACAAACCCCCAAACAAGTGTAGCAAACAAGTGTAGCAATCACCTGTAGTAGGGTCACAGCAGCGCCTTTGCCGGAAAGCGCACCAGCAGCACACGCCGCTTGGGGCGCATCGCTCATATCAAACACCACGAAGCAAGCGCTCTTCACGCAAACCAACGGTCAGCCTTCAAGAGCAAACACGTGTGGCAATTACCTGTAATAGGGGCACAGCAGTGCCTTTGCCAGAAAGCGCACCAGCAGCACACACCGCTTCGGGTGCATGCCTCGCAGCATAACATGACACCACCAAAACAACCCACTGGACCGCAAGCAGCCAAAACTAGCCACGTTCATCGTAGATAATCACAATTAGACTGCAATCTATGCAGTGCTCGGCAGGTTTGACTCATCACCTGTAGTAGGGGCACAGCAGCGCCTTTGCCAGAAAGCGCACCAGCAGCACACGCCGCTTGGGGCGCATCGCTCGCAGCAAACAGCACATATAATATCACATGCCTTACAACAAACAACCAGACTGTCAGCCTCCAAGAGCAATGGCAGTCACCTGTAGTAGGGGCACATGACAGCATCGACAAAAACACCCCATCACAAGCAGCCGAAAGTGGCCTTTGCGGTTATGTCATCCCAGCAGTGTTCAAGGCATGTTTGGTTCATCACATCAGCTGAATATGTTATCATTATACCATAAGCATATTATCTGACAAGGAGATCACCTGTAGTAAGGGCACAGCAGTGCCTTTGCCAGAAAGCGCACCAGCTGCACGCGCGGCTTGGGGCGCATTGACAACATCACGTGACACCATCAACATAAAACCCACTGCACCGCAAGCCGCCAGACGTAGCCACGTTATTACTCGTATCACTGACATCTATGCAGTGCACAGCAGGTTTGATTTGTCACCTGTAGTAACAGCAGCAACACTAAGTCTTACAACAAACCACCAGACTGTCATCTTAACTGACAGCGAACAAGTGTGGCAATCACCTGTAGTAAGGGCACAGCAGCGCCTTTGCCAGAAAGCGCACCAGCAGCACACGCAGCTTGGGGCGCACCACGCGCATCAAAACACACCACCGCAAACAATTACCCAAGGCCAAGCAGCCGAAGCCGCACATGTAATACTGTCACTTCAGCAGTGCGAGGCAATAACAAACATACCATGTTCAGTTCACCATCACCTGTAGTAGGGGCAAAGCAGCACCTTTGCCAGAAAGCGCACCAGCAGCACACGCAGCTTGGGGCGCATCGCTCGCACCATAACATGACGCCACCAAAAACAATCACCCAAGGCCAAGCAGCCGAAACCGTGCATGTAATACTGTCACTTCAGAAATGAAAGGCAATACCAAACATGCCATGTTCTGTTCACCACCACCTGTAGTAGGGGCACAGCAATGCTTTGGCCGGAAAGCGCACCAGCAGCACACGCCGCTTGGAGCGCATTGCTCGCAGCACAACATGGCACCACAAAAAAACATCTACTAAACCGCAAGCAGCCAAAACCAAACACATTCATATTAATTCACTCATGATACTGCCAATCAAGGAGTGCACGGCAGGTCTTGTTCGTCACCTGTAGTAGGGGCACAGCAGTGCCTTTGCCAAAAAGCGCACCAGCAGCACACGCCGCTTGGGGCGCATCACTCTCAGCGTTGCTGCGTCCAGCTGCAGCAGTGCCGCATCCACGAACAGCTTAAGGAAGTACGGCACGTACTCTGCAAGGCGTGAAGTTCATGTGGGAAGATAGCAGCAGCCGGGAAGTTCACAGTGGGGTAGGGTGGTGGTGCAAAGTGGTGTTGCATTGCAAGCAGCGTTGCTGCATCCAGCTGCAGCAGTGCCGCGTCCACAAACAGCTTGAGGAAGTACGGCACGTACTCTGCACAGTGGGAATAAAGCAGCAGCCAGGAACTTCACAGTGGGAAGATGGCAGCAGCCATTAAGTTCACTGTGCGCTTGGGCAATGTTGCGTTACATCGCTCGCAGCGTTGCTGCATCCAGCTGCAGCAGTGCCGCATCCACAAACAGCTTGAGGAAGTACGGCACGTACTCTGCATTGCGCGAAGTTCACAGTGGGCAAAAACGTTCGTGGTGAAGTTCACAGTGAAGAGTGTGAAGATTGTGAAAACGACAGAGAGCCGTGTCCAGCTGCAGCAGTGCCGCGTCCACAAACAGCTTGAGGAAGTACGGCACGCACTCTGCATTGCGTGAAGGTTGGTCACAATGGGAAGATAGCAGTGGCCAGGAAGTTCAGCATGGAGGCAAGTGACAGCGCACAGACTGTCACTGGCCGGTGCTGTCGGCACTGCCCGCAACAACGGACCGCGCTCTAACAGCTTGGCCCATGTTCAGACAGGCCAGCAGAGTGCTACACACAACAAACTGCAGTGCAGAAAACTGCACACACGGCCACGTACCTGCAAACGGGTGGCTGTCGAAGTGTGCAAAACTTGCACACGCGTTCGTGCAGCCTGCCAGCGAGGTCCCTCCCAACTGACACTTTGTATCATTCTCGAGTCCAATACAAAAGCAGTGAGGCACAAAACATACAACGCTGGCGCCAGTGCAAAGCAAAAAGCGCAATCTGTGTCCCAACATACCTGCAAATGGCAGTGGGTGGCTGTCCAAATGTGCAATGATGCACTTGCACACACGCTCGTGCAGCCTGCCAGCAAGGTCCCTCCCAACTGACACTTTGTTCATATACCGTGTCCAACACACAAAACAACAACCAGTGAGCCACACATATCTGATGCTGGCTTTACTGCAAAGCAAAAAAATTCAAGCTTGATTTTTGTCCAACCTTACCTGCAAATGGCAGCGGGTGGCTGTCCAAGTGGGCAATGATGCACTTGCAGACTCGCTCGTGCAGCCTGCCAGCAAGGTCCCTCCACGCGTCCAGTTCAGCTGGTGGCAGCGGGGCACCTGAAACCAGCAGCAGCAGCAGCAGGAATTGACAAAGTTGTTATGTTTTGGCTGCTACAGTGCTGATGCAGCCTGCCAGCAAGGTCCCTCCACGCCTCCAACTCTGCAGGTGCCAGCGGGGCACCTGAAACCACCAGCAGCAGCAGCAGCAGCAGAAATTGACAAAGTTGTTGTGTTTTGGCTGCTACAGTGCTGATGCAGCCTGCCAGCAAGGTCCCTCCACGCCTCCAAGTCTGCAGGCGGCAGCGGAGCACCTGAAACCACCACCAGCAGCAGCAGCAGCAAGCCGCTTGTTGCCTCAGGCAGACGTGGTAGCACTTATTTGTCCCCAAATAATCACTGCAAACCCAGCAAAATCTCTACATCATGAGCAAGAGAAACCCTTGAATAGTAACATACATTGCAGGAGAAAGCCTTTGTGTTCACATGCGGGCACCCCTGCCATGAGCTGGTCTGCTGCGTCATGCAGCAGCTCAAGTAAGCCCCGTGTGCCCTCAGGCAGACCGGCAACGCAAAAAACGAAAGAAAACCCAACAAAAGTACAGAAAATCGCCAACAACAAACAATAAAAGCAAGCCAAAACTTCATTGGTTGGTAGAGAACTTGTGAAAAGCCTTGTTTGTTCACCTGCGGGCACCCCTGCCATGAGCTGGTCTGCTGCGTCATGCAGCAGCTCAGGTAAGCCGCGTGTGCCCTCAGGCAGACCGGCAACGCAAAAAACGAAAGAAAACCCAACAAAAGTACAGAAAATCGCCAATAACAAACAATAAAAACAAGCCAAAACTTCATTGGTTGGTAGAGAACTTGTGAAAAGCCTTGTTTGTTCACCTGCGGGCACCCCTGCCATGAGCTGGTTTGCGGCGCCAGTAAGCTTCACATGCCCTCAGGCAGACTTGGCAGCACCACGCTGACCCCAAACCACTTCAAAATCATAGCTGACAAAAACCTTCTACTTCACGACCACTGGAAACCCCTGAATAGTGACAAAAACTGCAACAAATGATGCGTTCTCACCTGCGGGCAACCCTGCCATGAGCTGGCTTGCAGCGCCATGCAGCAGCTGCAGCAACCCCTTGGGCAGATTGGCAGGGTCGGTACAAAATAGCATATTTTACCAGAAAAACACCCCAGAAAAACACCCCAGAAATCCTCAGAAAATGCAGGCAGCTCAAGTGTACCAAGTGAAGCAAGGCGTCCAAGTCTCACCTGCGGGCAACCCTGCCATGAGCTGGTTTGCGGCGCCGTGCAGCAGCTCGAGTAAGCCGCGCGTGCCCTCAGGCAGACCGGCAGCATCAAACTGACCCCAGATGATCACAGATCTTTACATAATGACCACCAGAAACCCCTGAACAATAACATCATTGCAAAACAAAACATATCTCTCACCTGCGGGCACCCCTGCCATGAGCTGGTTTGCTGCACCATGCAGCAGCTCGAGCAAGCCGCGCGTGCCCTCAGGCAGACCGGCAGGGTCAGCAATCAGCGGCAGCAGCTCCGTTATGCCGTTGACTGCTGCCTTGGCGAATAGCCCGTGATCTACACATTCAAAACAATTGAAGCATAACAGAAAAGCGGTGTCAGTATGCTTTGCAAGGTCTCTTTAGCGAGGTGATATTTCTCAGGAGCGCCGTTCACAATAAATTACAAAGGTGGCAGACCGGCAGGGTCGGCAGTCAGCGGCAGCAGCTCTGTAATGCCGTTGACTGCTGCCTTGGCAAACAGCCCGTGGATCTGCACTTGCAAAAGAATAAAAACAGAAAGGCAGTGCCAATATGCTTAGCAAAGTCACTTGATTTGAGTATGCCGGCAATAATGCAATAGAGTGGCGGCAGACCGGCAGGGTCGGCAATCAGCAGCAGCATCAGCTCTGTTATCCCGTTGACTGCTGCCTTGGCAAACAGGCCGTGGATCTGCGTTTCGTACAGCCAAGTTTGCAGCAGCACATATTCCTTGTTAGCCAGTTGACGACATGACTGACAGGCCAACAGTCCCCAATCAGCGGCAGCAGCTCCGTTGTGCTGTTGGCTCGTGCTATCAAAGCAAATCAGTATCATTCTTCATCAGTTCCAAGAGCTACAGTAGCCTCGAGCTCAAAAAGAAAATAATGATGACATTTAAAAAATTAGCAAACCGTAGTACTACGGTGTATTAAAATGTATACATTTGTATTGCATAAATATATACATACCAAGGTGCGTGCATGGTCAAAATGCAGGTCCATGGCCTGTTTGCCTGCATGACAAACAAACCTATGACCTGCACTTTTCCAACCATGCAGTTTGCAGCAGCGCAACTTGGGCATGTTATACTGGTCAGTGAACGACATAGCAGGCAGGACAACAAAACATGCAGCCCCGATTTCACGCAGTTTCCTCAGACAAACCAAATCAATTCACCACGTTGTGAGCCAATTCTAAAAACAAAACAAACGGCTGTAAAATCAACAGGCAGGAGAGCCGCAACAAGCGCCACCCACCTGCCACCCACCACCCGCTGCTGCCCCATCTGCTGCTGCTGCTGTGTTGCTGCTGCGTTGCTTCTCCTAGGGTTGAGGAATGTTGGCATTTGCACAAAAACCAGCCACTGCGCTAATCACCTCCTAGCAATCCCTAGCAATTCGTATCAAAATCAACACTGTTCACATGAAACAAACATCTCAACAAGCGCTGCCCACCTGCCAGCCGCCACCTGCTGCACCGCCGCCTGCTGCTGCCCCAGCTGCTGCTGCTGCTGCTGCTGCGTTGCTGCTGCTAGGGTTCAGAAACGCCGGCAGATGTGCAGACACCAGCCGCTGCAGCGGAGCTGCGCACTCCTTCAGCTTTTCTTTATACAGCTGCCGCTCTGCTTGCAGCCGCCCTGTGATGCTGGCCATGCCTGCACAATAGTAACAAATAACACAGGAAGTAACATGTCAGTAACACGAACAGTGACAAGGCAGTGGTGCCACACATTCCTTGAGCTTTTTCTTTGTACAGCTGCCGCTCTGCCTGCAGCCTCCCTGTGATGCTGGCCATGCCTGCACGATAGTAACAAGTAACACAGAAAGTAACAAGTTAGTAAAAACAGTGAAAAGGCAGCTGTGCAGAGGTGCCGCGCATTCCTTCAGCTTTTCTTTGTACAGCTGCCGCTCCGCCTGCAGCCTCCATGTGATGCTGGCCATGCCTGCACAATATTAATAGCAAATAACACAGAAGTAACTTGTTAGTGACAAGAACAGTGACAGAATGCAGCGCTGCAGAAGTGCTGCGCATTTCTTGAGGGTTGATAGAACAGCTTTGTGGAATGTAATTGCTTTGCAACAGTGGCAATACCAGAAGCCCATCTCTCATCAGCCCAGGAAGAGCTTGACAGAGCGCAGCTCAAACAACAGCACATATGCAGTACAATTGCGCGAGAGAAAAGGCCAACATTGCAACAGCGCTGCCAGCACCACCGATCGGTGCAACTCTCGGATAACATGATAACATGACTCTTGTGAAATGCGTTATCGAAACACCATCAGATCGTCGCTGATCGACTTGAACAAAACATTCCACGAACCACAAGGAACATCAATGTACAGCTCTAGTGCTGCCACCGACGAAACCACTCTGTGCTGTAGCACAACACTTTGACTAGTCAAAGCAACGCATCATAACCAAGCAAAGGGTAGCTGGCTACTGCTAGCCCTGATCAGACATAAGAGCCAATCCGATTAGCTCCTTGTCCGATCAAGGCTGGCAACAGCCGGCAACATTGCACATGATCTTTTTGGAAGCCATTGTCATCATCAGCAAAAGGGGTGCTGCGCTATTGCTGGCCCTGATCGAACAAAGGAGCTGATTCCAGTCGGCTCCTGGGTGACGGCAAAGCGGTTTCCTGTACAATGTTGCTAGCTGTTGCCAGCTCTGATTGAACAAAGGATCCAATCCGATTAGCTCCTTGTCCGATCAGGACTGGCAACAGCAAGCAACATTGCATGCGAAGCCAGTTCGCCATCAGACCAGGAACAGGTTGGCAGCATGCAGCTCAAACAAGCAAACATGCGCGCATAATACAGGGAAAATGAGGGGAGGAACGTCAATATTGCACAGGACCCTTCTGGAAGCCAGTCGCCATCAGACCAGGAACAGGGTAACAGAGCGCAGCTCAAACAACAGCAACTGCTAAAAGCACACCAAACATGCCGGGGAAAAGGCCTAAAAACGGCTAAAAGTGCAGATAAAGAGCCAGCTTTTGTGCTCGCCGAGTGCTGCCGAGGAGCCTGGCTGCTGCGGCAGCGGCTCCGCAAAAACAAATAGTTTTGTCATGAGCCCCTGTAAGATGTGCTTCAGCAATCACAACCAGAAATGATGCCAAATCACTGACAAAATGCATAGATTTGGTCTCAAACAGACGCGAATCCAGGCCAGAAATGAGGCAAATAAATCCAAAACAATCAGCTCACCAAGTGCTGCCGAGGAGCCTGGCTGCTGCGGCAGCGGTTCCGCAATGAATCGTTTTGTCATGAGCCCCTTGAATATGTGCTTCAGCTTGCACTGGACCCACAAAACCTACGAAAATGCCGGGAACAGGCACAAAATGGCCCAAACCACAGAGTTTAATAGCCATATAAAGTAATGTGCTTACCAAGTGCCGAGGAGCCTGGCTGCTGCGGCAGTGGCTCCGCAACAAACCGCTTCGTCATGAGCCCCTTGAAGATGTGCTTCAGCGAGCGCAGCGCGCGCAGCTTGACCTGCGGTGCAAAGGGGCTGCTCCACTCGGCTGCTGCCAGAAGGTTTGACAGCACATCCGGCCACCTGTATAACAATACACACAACACACGACAGCAGCAGTTTACAGCTGATTGATGACTCACAACCACCATATTTTGGTAACAAAAGGTTGGTGATGAAACTGGGAATGTGAAGGCAAAAGGGTTTCAACTGCGGTGCAAAGGGGCTGCCCCAGTCGGCTGCTGCCAGCAGGTTTGACAGCACATCCGGCTACCTGCAGTAGAAAACATTGCACACACCAGCACCAGTTTGTGCTGTTTGTGTCATGCTTCTGTCCAACATGACACAACACGGCCCTAAAAAACTATTCTGGAGTCCAAACTGACTTTAAAAACCAGTGGCTACTTGAACTGCGGTGCAAAGGGGCTGCCCCATTCGGCTGCTGCCAGCAGGTTTAACAGCACATCCGGCCACCTGCAGATGCATAAGAAGTTATGAAGCGATATATCTAGTAACATAACACACCACGATGGGAAGTCAAATGCGCAAGTATGCAACTGCTGCTTGCCACCTAGTTGCCGCACGGCTCTGTCCAGTCGGGTCACTCAGCATCCTGATGCTAGTGTAACAATTTAACTTGTTGCTTTTTTCCTGTGGTTATGAAAAACCTTGATGGGAAGTCAAACACGCAGATGTTGCTTGCCAGCAGGCCCAACTGCAGTGCCACTCTTTCACTTAGCATCCATAACACCACGTCACAGAGAGTAACATAGTAACAAGTGTAATGTGTAACAGTGCCACTCTGTCACTCGGTTCACTCAGCATCCTGAACAATGTAACAATACAACATGTTACTTTTGATATTTAACAAACCTTGATGGGACGTCAAATGCGCAGATGTTGCTTGCCAGCAGCCCTAGCTGCAGTACCATTCTGTCACTCGGGTCACTCAGCATTCTGACACTATTGTAACAGTATAATTCTGACACTATTGTAACAATATAATGACACTACTGTAAGAGTATAACAAGTTACTTTTTGTCAGATAACCCATTTTGAAGAGAAGTCATATGCACAGATGTTGCTTGCCAGCAGCCCCAGCTGCAGTGCCACTCTGTCACTCGGGTCACGCAGCATCCCGGCACCATTGTAACAACATGACATGTTACTTTTCAACATGTAACACACCTTGATGGGAAGTCAAACGCGCAGATGTTGCTTGCCAGCAGCCCTAGCTGCAGTGCCACCCTGTCGCTCGGGTCACTCAGCATCCTGACACTGATGTAACAATATAACATGTTCCTTTTTTGTGATGTAACACACCTTGACGGGAAGTCAAATGCGCAGATGTTGCTTGCCAGCAGGCCTAGCTGCAGCGCTACTCTGTGTCTCGGGTCACTCAGCATGCTGACACCATTGTGCACAAATATAACATGTTACTTTTGTTATATAATACACCTTGCTGGGAAGTCAAATGCGCAGATGTTGCTCGCCAGCACCCCTAGCTGCAGCTAGGGCTGCTGGCACCACTCTGTCACTCAGCATTCATAAAACCATATCAAAGAAAGTAATAGTAACAAGTGTACTGTGTATTTGTAACACACCTTGATGGGAAGTCGAATGCGCAGATGTTGCTGGCCAGCAGTCCCAACTGCAGCGCCACTCTGTCACTTGGGTCACTCAGCATCAGCTGCAGCACTGCGTTGCGCACTGACGCTTTCTCCTCTTCTGGAACGCGGCTCCACTCCCTGCAACCAAATGGTTATAATTGCAGGGCAGCAGCAGCAGCAGCAAGGACAGGTGTAAGTGACAAATGTAGGATGCAGCACTGCATTGCGCACTGACGCTTTCTCTGGTACGCGGCTCCACTCCCTGAAGTAACCAAACACACAGCGGCACCAGCAGCAGCAGCAGTAGCAGCAGGTGAGGCAGACAGTCGAAGAAGTGCAGCACTGCGTTGCGCACTGACGCTTTCTCCTCTTCTGGTACGCGGCTCCATTCCCTGAAGTAACCAAACAAGCAGCAGCAGCAGCAGCAGGTGAGACAGACAGTCAAATAAGTGCAGCACTGTTGTGCACTGACGCTTTCTCTTCTTCTGGCACGCGGCTCCACTCCCTGGAAATAACCAAACACGCAGCAGCAGCAGCAGCAGGTGAGACAGACAGTCAAGCAAGTGCAGCACTGCGTTGCGCATTGATGCTTTCTCCTCCCCTGGCACTCGGCTCCACTCTCTGCACAGCAAGGAAAGGTGCAACCACTGGTAATGCTGCTGATGCCTGCCATATCAAAGCAAAACTAATAACCTACATAACCATGTATCAGTGCTGCTGCTGCTGCTGCTTGTAAACTGGCTCCTGGAGCATGGGAGCCACGGCCCATGCTGCTAAGCTGACGCTGCTGCTGCTGCTGCTGCTTCTACCCTCTGTAGAGCTGTGCGCTCCATTGCTGGACATCGCGAATTCCATTACCTGCTTCTATTTTTCAATATCACCGCACTACTCATGCATGCAAAACTCAGCAGGCTGCTCCAGTGCAGCAGTGTATGCTGGTTGCTGGGGGGGGGGTATGATACCAACAGAAGATACCAACAAAGTAACAGAATAACATCCTGCTGCTCCCCGCGTGCCCAGCTTCTTGCGCCAGTTCCCGCCTACTGCACTACCGGCTGCCCCATGCTGCTGCTGCTGCTGCTGCTTGTCACCTCTCTAGAGCTGCGCATTGCATTGCTGGGCACCGCGCATGCCATTACCTGCAGGTTTACGAATGGCCCTGCTACGCAATTAAAGCAAGGATGCTGCTCCAGTGAAGTGCGACCTGCCTGCTGCTCTGAACTGTTACTAACAACAAAGTAACACCTGAAGTAACAGACTTAACATCCTGCTGCTCACCGCGTGCCCAGCGTCTTGCGCCAGTTGCCGCCAACTGTGTTCTTGGCAACAACCACTGCCAGCAGGCGGGTAGGCTGCAGCAGCAGCAGCAGCAGCAGCAGCAGAATGGTGTGAATGCGTGTGTGATGCATGCTGTCTGCAGCTCTTGACCACTACTGCCAGCAGGCGTGTAGGCTGCAGCAGCAGCAGCAGCAGCAGAACGGTATGAATGCTTGTGTAATGCATGCTGCGCCAGTCCTCAGCTCTGCAGCTGCTGATCACTACTGCAAGCAGGCGGATCAGCTGCAACAGCAGCAGCAGCAGCAGCGACCAAAGCGCTACAGACGTGTAGACTTACAGAGCATGCACTGCTGCTGCTGCTGCTGTTCGTTGTTGCCAGCTTGCCGTATTGTGCATTGCTGCTGCTGCTGCCACTGCTGCTGCTGCTGCTATAGCCTTACACTGCTGCCGCAGTTTGGGTGAAACTCTGTATATAGATGCATTGATGGAACTCAGCCATAGCCATACTGCTGCTACAACGGCTGCTACAGCTGCTGTTGCTCGCTGCTACAGCTGCTGCTACACACAGCTGCTGCTGAAGCTGACATATGGCTTGCGCATAACGTCCAAGCTAAAAATCAACACGCCCTGGTGGTACATTCCACTCTGGTTTTTCACTGCAACAATCTGCTTCTATGTGTGTGTATATGTTTCGTTCACAAGCGGGTTGGGCAACTGCCACATTGGCTGTACTGTTTGCAGGACAACAGCAGCACTGCTGCCACTCTGGTTTCTAGTGTTCACTCTGATGATCTGTTTTTGAGGGGCTGTGGGCTGGTTGTAACGCTTATGTTGCAAGCCTGCTGGGCAACTGCCACTGCTTGCAGGACAACATCAGCACTGCTGCTTTCTGTGTTGTACTGCTGGCCCCCCGGCAACACAGATTTTTGAAAAGCAACTCAATCCCCACGATGCGGTACAAGCTGCAGCCGCTTATCTAGGCACTAAAAATTGCTGCACGGTCCAACAATGGGGCCTGCAACTGCTGCTTTTGGAGCGTACGGTTCCACTGATGCCTTGATCCCCGCAAGCTTCAACTAATACGTTGCTGTTCACTTGACATCGCACCTCATCTATCGCTCCGTGCTCCTGAACAATCCGCATCAGCGAGTGAAGGAAGCCTGGTGCTGCGTCTGTCTCCCAGGCGCGAATTGCTGCTTCAGCAGGCGCACGCTCGGCCGTAACGTGTGACATAGCTGCACGTATCGTTTGAAGAACAGCCTCGACAGGCACAGGCTGCGGGGCTGGTGCCATGGCCTGCTGCTGTTGCTGCTGTGCGTGATCCATACTTCCTAGCGTGCCTACGCACGAGGGCAGAGGGAGATACTATCGACTAAAGCGTTTAGTCTTAACGCAGTGAAGTTTGCGAGTCACCAAAGCGATCCTCAGGGTATCTTCATAGTGTCGGTGAGGGGTAGTTGTGGACTCCTTGAAATTATTGCATTCGCAACGCTGAACAGATTCAGGTAACGTCGAAGCCTTGGTTTCGCGTGATCACAGTGGGACGTTCGAAACAAATGAACAGGGTTTGGAGTGATGTGGAACTTTCCTGCCGCAACCTGAGCGTGTAGCGGTTACGTGGCAACTGTTTGGTGTACGCAGCACGATAATGGGTCTGACATTCTCCCGAGCAATGGATGCATCGGTTATAACAGCAGCATACAGCCTGCTGCAGCCCGGGAGTGCTGGCCCAGCACTCTCGCTGGCAGCAACGGTGCAGTAGCAACCTTTGCATCAACTGAAAGCGGGATCGAACGATAAACAATGCATACCGCTATTCAGCGGTGCCTGCAGTGCAGCACTGCTGTAGCCAGCAAACCTGCACAACTCTGGACACCTGGTGGCTGCAGCCATTGCAGCTGCAGCTGCACTACAATATGCACGCCCCGTCACTGCACAGCTCAAGATAATAATGTTGTTCCAATCAACTTGAGAGCTAGTGAAATGGGGGCCTCAGCCAGATGCCATCTGTGGCAGGACATGCCGAATGAGATGCAGCAAGTGCAGCTGCAGCAGCGCGGCCCGTGCCGCAGTGCGGGCCGCACTGGATGCACACGTGCACGCAATGTACAGGGTAATGCATGATTGAACCTGAGGCCTGGAACAGGCGATGTGTGTGCTGAATATGAATGAACCTCAGTAGAACTGCTGATGTCTTATTAGATTGAATCCGTAGTATAACAAACCATGGCTTGACCTTCCGTACAGCAAGTGGTGATGAGATGCGCATCTCATGCCGTGCTTGATGCATGATACAATGTTTGGTGCCATATATGGCAGTTTACATACAAACTTTGGGCCCCCCTGGGGCAGTCGACTAGCCAATTGGGCTGTACACTATGGCAGATATATTTGAAAGAACTGCTTGGCATCACGTAACATTACATAACACTGCAGTGCATCAGGCCTAGGTGGCCCAGTAAGGTACTCACTGAGTAACTGAGTAAGATAGTAGGTGCCACATGTACATGGCAAGCACAAAGCATGCGTAACAATATTGCTGCACAATGTTATCGATAACACTTAGGCACCCCGGACATACTATGTTTTGTTTTGAAACACTGCAGGGCATCAGACCTTGGTGGCCCAGTAAGTTTCTCGACATGTGCCCCACACATGTACTTGGCACGCACAAACTTTTAAGATGGTGCATGGCATGCATAACAGACATGCTGCACGTATACATGGGGTTTGATATTGACTCAATTTGTCAAACACTGGTGGGAGTGATGCCAGTCTAGCACGTCTTAGGCAGGCTGCTGCTGCTGCTGCTGCTGCTGCTGCTGCACCACACCGTGCTGCAGCCTCCAGGTTAAGGTGCTGCTGCTGCACCACACCGTGCTACCCCTCCGGCTAAGGTGCTGCTGCTGCTGCTGCTCTGCCGTTAGCAGCTACATGCAGCTTGCAGGCAGCGGCCCTGCCTCTGTGACCACCTTGACTGGGCTGTTCTCCTGCCACACCTCCCTCGTCTTGACCATCCTGCTGCAACCTCAGGGCTAAGGTGCTGGTGCTCCTGTGGCTGCTGCTGCTGCTGTGCCTATCATCAACTCAATATTGGCGGCTAGCCATGACGGCTGAGGTCACCTGCAGCGTCTGCTGCGCATGCCACGTTTGGGTGACTCAATTTGATTTGTAGGCTACATGCAGCTTGCAGGCAGCGGGCCTGCTTCTATCACCACCTTGACTGGGCTGTTCTCCTGCCACATCTCCCGCGTCTTGATAACACACCGCTGCACTTGCAGCTTGGCTGCTGCTGCTGCTGCTGCTGCTGCTGCTGCTGCTTCACATGCAGCTTGCAGGCAGTTGGCCAGCTTCTACCACCACCTTGACTGGGCTGTTCTCCTGCCACACCTCCCGGGTCTTGACTAGGTTGGTGATGCCAGGGTTGCCTGGCAGCAGCAGCAGCAGCCGCAGCAATGGCAGCAGCGGCAGTGGCAGCAGCAGCAGCAGCGGCGGCAGTGGCATTGTTAATTTGGTCGTCTTGACTAGGTTGGTGATGCCAGGGTTGCCTGGCGGCGGCAGCAGCAGCAGCAACAACAAAAGCCGGCGGCAATGGCATTCTGAATGTGAGCAACGCTGTCCGACAGCGAGAGATAGAGTCTCTGTGTTCTGCTGTTTTTTAGAGGCGGTCCCACTGAACATTGTATGTAGCAAAGCAATGCATCTTTTGCGGCACACTCTTCTTTGAGCCACTTCACCGTGCTAGCATCACGCAAAGAACTTCAGTGCAAACGCTGACACGCACCTGCCAGGTTGAGACAGCGCAGCTTGTACTTGGGCGCAGTCATGAAACTGTCAACTCCTGCCCCCTCCCCTCTCGTGAAACCTTGCTAACATGCATACAAAAGAGAGAGATGGTGACTGGAGCAGAGCAAACCCTGCAAATTGTAGGCTGAAGCGCACCTGCCAGGTCCAGGCAGCGCAGCTTGTACTTTGGGTGCTGTCATGACCCGCCAACTGACATCCACCCGCCACCCACCCATAACACCTTGCCACCATACGAACAAATTCAGTGCGAAACCGCGAAAGTTGTAGGCTACACCGCACCTGCCAAGTTGAGGCAGCGCAGCTTGTACTTGGGCGCTGTCATGAAGCCCCATGCTTCAGGCACATCACCTGCAGACAGTACAGCCAAATGCAACAGCAGCAGCAGCAGCAGGCTGTTAATGACATTGCTCATGCTTGTAATTTGGGGCTGTCATGAACCCCCATGCCTCTGGCACGTCACCTGCGGGCAGTTCAGCCAAGTGTAAGTCAGTGTCGCATTCCATTTATACTACATGCCAACATACGGAGCCCTGAAAATCTGCACACGCATACCACTTATGAACCTGTCACTCCCGAGCTTGCTTTCTGCTAAATTGATGCTGGCAACTACACCAATGCTGAGCCTGGAAATTGCAGCAATAACAAAGATGACATCTAGGGCCCTAGCCTGGGCCCTGGCAGGGCTGTCTGCTCACCTCCCAGCATGTTGTTGCTCAGGTTGATGCTGGCAACGTTCTGCAGCGCGACCCAGGTCACTGGCAGCAGCCCGCTCAGCCCGCAAGGCCCAGAAGTGTACAAAAACAGTTTGCAACACCAATTCACCTCCTGGAAGGTTGCTCAGCCCGCAACTTATAGCATACCCAGACCAAAACAAACTCTAGCAGCGCTGAAAGGCTCACCTCCTAGAATGTTGTTGCTCAGGTTGATGCTGGCAACATTTTGCAGAGCCACCCAGGTCACTGGTAACAAGCCGCTCAGCCCACAGTTTGAAAGGTCCATGCGTTTCAGGTTGGTAAGGCGGCCCCAGTACTCTGGCAGTTTGCCTTCCAGCCGTGGATTGTGGGAAAGGTCAAGATCCTGCAAAGAGTAATGCGCAGCAGGATGTAACAAGTGTCAGCAGTCAGCTCATTTTGCATTTTCAGAGGAACTGGCAACTTGCCAGGGAAGCTCCCTTCCAAGCGCAAGTTGTGTGACAGGTCAAGATCCTGTTTCAAATCAACCAGGGGACACAGCAGATTGTCAGTGATGTGGGTGAACTGAGGTGATCAGCCGTTGCAGGTTTGTGAGGCGGCCCAAGTATTCTGGCAGTTTGCATTCCAGCTGTGGATTGTGGGACAGGTCAAGTTCCTGTGAAATAAGAAACAGGGGACAGAGCAGTTATGATGTGTCAGCAATGTCACGAGTGTGAGCGTTCAGCGGTTGCTGTTTGTTGAGGCGTCCCCAGTTTTTCTGCGTACTCCAGTGGCAGTATCCCCACCAGCTCATTGTGTGACAGATCCAAATGGGCAACATGCACCCACCCGAACAAACAACACAGTATGTAAGAAGTAACATAGCAATTAAAATCCCCACCTGTACCAGCAGATTGTCCAGTGCTGCGTACTCCAGAGGCAGTGTCCCCACCAGTTCATTGTGTAACAGATCCCAGGCGGCAACATGCACCCACCCCCAGAAATCACACAGCAAGTGACAAGCATAGTGGCACGAAACGTCAGGTCGCCCATTTCTCAAAAAGTTTTGAACTTTTTAAACGCGCGTTTAAAACGCTCTCAGTGCAAAACGTGGTCATAATACGTTAGCTTCAGTGGGGCTTATGCGTTTTGAATGCTGGCACCCCTGTTACTCGCTGCTCTCGCTCGTTTCAGCGAATTAAACCGCTCAGATATGTAATATAAGCCGTGTGCAGGGCAAATGGCAAAATGTCACAGAAGGCTTCTGCAACGTGGCATTTTGACAGCGTTTTGACCAAGGGCCTGCAGCAGTGCCAGCGTTTTAAACGCGTTTCAAAACGAAACGTTTTGGTTGAAACGAAACGTTTCGTGCTACTATGGTGACAAGTAACATATTGAAAATAACAACCCACCCCCGTACCTGCAGATTGTCCAGTTCTGCATACTCCAGTGGCAATGTCCCCACCAGTTCATTGTGTGACAGGTCTAGGTAGCAGCATGCACCCACCCACAAAAGTGACAAAAAAAGTAACATAGTAAGTAACAGCCAGCACTCGTACCTGCAGATTGTCCAGTGCTGCATACTCCAGTCGTAGCATCCCCACCAGCTCATTGTGTGAAAGGTCCAGGATCCTCTGGTTCTTTACTCTTGGCATACCTTGCACGCCATATCTTGCCGCCACAATCAAAAAGAAATGCAAACCTGAGTACCCAAACTGCTGGTAACACTGTTAAAATCTGGTACAAAACGGGTGCGAATGACTGTACCTGTAAGTTGTCCAGTGCTGCATACTCCAGTGGCAGTGTCCCCACCAGTTCATTGTGTGACAGATCCAAGATTCGAAGGTTCCTGAAACTGGCGTAGCTGACTGGCAGGGGGCCGTTGATCTTGTTGTGTCCTAGCTTGAGAATTTCCAGGTTCATCATGCCAAGGCCGTAACCTGCACAGAAATAGCAGCAGCAGCAGCAGCATGTTTTAGCATTAGGTATTGAAGCTGGCATAGCTGACAGGCAGGGGCCTGCTAGTCTTGTTATGTCCCAGCTTGAGCACTTGCAGGTTCATCATGCCAAGACCGTAGCCTGCCTTGCATAGAAACAGCAGCAGCAGCATGTTTTAGCGTCGAGTTATGAAGCTGAAGTAGTTGACTGGTAGGGGGCCGTTGATCTTGTTGTGTCCCAGCTTGAGCACTTGTAGATTCATCATGCCAAGACCGTAGCCTGCCTTGCATAGAAACAGCAGCAGCAGCAGCAGCAGGTTGTGTAGCAGGTTATACCAGTGCTAATGTCAAAGTGCCGGTTCTTGCGAATGCTGGAGCTATTTGGCGTCACCCGCCTTGCAGCAGCATATCATCTGCTGCCTTGATCAGAGCCAGCTGCAGCACCTCAGCCGCTGTGACAGCACTTGCAACTACCAGAGAGGTGAAGTGCCAGTATCAAAGCGGTGACTCTTCAACACCCTTATTAGCCTCCCTTGGCTCCTTGTTAGAGAACCTACTCCTGGTTCCACCTCCTGCACTGAGCGCTGTATGCGATACAATATGCCGTAAATCAGACTCCGATGCTATTGACCCACCTTGCAATTTCATGTCATCTGCTGCCCTGCTCAGCGCCAGCTGCAGCACCTCAGCCACCACCTGGGACTGCTCCGCCTCCATTTGAACCTGCAGAAATAACACGAGAATAACAATCATAATTAACATTGTAACATGTGCTTTATGAGTGCCAGCTGCAGCACCTCGGCCACCACCTGGGACTGCTGCGCCTCCATTTTAACCTGGAAAATAACATGAAAAACAACAAGTAACACACAGATTAAGCAATACAGTGTAGGTGTGCATTATGAGGGCCAGCTGCAGCAGCTGAGCCACCTGGGACTGCTGCGCCTCCATTTGAGCCTGCAGAAATAACATGAGAAGTAACAAGTATGACACAGTTTTAACATCCTAGAGTGTGCATTATGAGGGCCAGCTGCAGCACCTCAGCCACCACCTGGGACTGCTGTGCCTCCATCTGCACCTGCAAAAAAATAACATTAGAAATAACATTTGACACATAGTTCAACATCTCACAATATACCGTACTAATTGTCAGTGCTAGCTGCAGCACCCCTGCCACAGCTTAATCTGCAAGTTCTTTGTGCCAGGGAGTGCCTGTGCCAGAGAAAAAGAAGCACCACAAAAGAGGCGTCACGTGTGACACAGTAATACTGGTACAGCCGCAGTCACTAAATTATCATCATTGCCATTTCTTCCAGCCCAATTGTTGGTGGCTATTCCAGAAGGCTGCCTTGCAACGTGACAGGTATTACATGTCACGCAAAGCAGCAAGCTGGGTATCAGTGCCCCTCACCTGTGGGTACTTGTCCATAGCAACAGCAACACTGTCCTGTGCAGCGCCCACAGCCACGGCCTGGGACTGTTGTGCCTCGATTTGCTTTTGTTCAAAGGCAACATATGAGACATGTTACGTGACACAAACAATGAAGTCATCACGGCCCCTCACCTGTTGGTACTTGTCCATTGCAACAGCAACACCGTTCTGTGCAGCCCCAACACAATCACCATATAATGCTGGAGAGAAGTTCTTGTTCAAAAAGTAACAGATGTAACATGTTACATAACACGACGCAGCAAATTATCATGGCTCCTTACCTGGTGGTAGTTGTCCATTGCAACAGCAACACCATCCTGTGCAGCTCCAACACCGGCACTCCAAAGTGCTAGCAAAATCCTTCTTTACAGAAAATAACAGATGTGACATGTTATGTAACACAAACCAGCAGGTTTTCAATGCCCATCACCTGGTGGTAGTTGTCCATCGCAACAGCGACACCGTCCTGTGCCGCCCCAACACCTGCACTCCAAAGTGCTGCATCTGCTGATGACACCATATCAGGCATCGCTCCAAGCCGCATTCGCATCTGATCTTTGGATGCCAGCAGCAGCTGCATTGCGCTATCAGCGGCAGAGCGAGCCTGCACTGCTGCTTGCTGGGCTGACTGTACCGCAGCTGCAGCAACTGCCTGCATTGCTGATGCGTCCGCCCACTGCCCGGGTAGGGGACCTGTGAGGTTGGTACCTGCAAATAACACATGACAGACAATACAGCCACATGGTTTCGAGTTTGGTCTAGCTGGAAAGTGTTATGTAGCGGAGCAAGCCTGCACTGCTGCTTGTTTGACATAACGGCAGCTGCGGCAACTGCATGCACTGCTGATGCATCGCCCCACTGCCCTGGCAGGGGACATGTTATGTTTGTACCTGAAAACAACAGAT
The DNA here is from genome assembly GCA_902809745.2 of Tetradesmus lagerheimii. Lineage (NCBI taxonomy): Eukaryota > Viridiplantae > Chlorophyta > Chlorophyceae > Sphaeropleales > Scenedesmaceae > Tetradesmus > Tetradesmus lagerheimii. Next base: position 166,020 of record CADDIJ020000211.1, read on the forward strand.
ACCAGGGCATGCAACCGCAGGTTTGTGAGTGTTCTCTTGACTTTGAGCAGCATTCAAAAAAGGTGAGCAGCTGGTCGAGCCCGCACTGCTGCTTGTTGTGCTGACTGTACCGCAGCTGCAGCAACTGCCTGCATTGCTGATGCATCCGCCCACTGCCCCGACAGGGAGTCCGTTAGGTTTGTACCTGCGACCAATACACGACAGAATGTATAACCGCAATTTTGTGAGTATCCTTGTTAGGAAAAAAATGAGAAATGGTTTGTACCGAAGCGAGCCTGCACTGTTGCTTGTTGTGCTGACTGTACCGCAGCTGCAGCAACCGCCTGCATTGCTGATGCATCCGCCCACTGCCCTGGCAAGGGGCCTGTGAGGTTGGTACCTGCAATTAACACATTCCAGTTATCATATCCGCAGGTTTGTGAGTATTGTTGAATATGAGCAGATTTGAAGATGGTATGTAGCAGAGCGAGCCTGCACTGCTGCCTGTTGGGCTGACCGCACAGCAGCTGCAGCAACTGCCTGCATTGCTGATGCATCTGCCCACTGCCCTGGCAGGGGGCCTGTCAGGTTGTTACCTGCAGATAACACATGAAATACAATACCACAGGCTTTTAGGTATGATGTAGTTGAAAGATGTTATACGTAGGAAAGTGAGCCTGCACTGCTGCCTGTTGGGCTGATTGGACAGCAGCTACAGCGACTGCCTGCATTGCTGATGCGTCCGCCCACTGCCCTAGCAGGGGGCCTGTCAGGTTTGTACCTGCAAAACAACACAGAACAGACAATACAGTCACAGGCGTTTTAGTAAGATCTAGCTAGATCTATTGTATGTGGCAAAGCGAGCCTGCACTGCTGCTTGTTAAGCTGGTTGCACCGCATCTGCCACAACTGCCTGCATTGCTGATGCGTCCGCCCACTGCGCAGGCAGGGGGCCTGTCAGGTTTGTACCTGTGGGATGACGCCAAAGCCAACATTGCAACAAGTTGTGTTGGTTACGTTTGAGAATCTGCTGCCTCCACAACCACAAGTATTGCTACATGACGTGTTTGTGAAAGACTCTACTGGAGTGTCTACATGCTTTTGAGAACCACTGGTAAAGGTTACCCTTGCTGTTGCTCAACAGCTGTGGGCAGCAATACAGCATGCAATATACCATAACTGTAACATTTGAGTAACAGCTCACCTGTCAGGTCCACCAAAGGCTCTTCAGCATGCCACATGCCTGGGCCAGGCATTCGGCACCTTTGTCACCTTTTAGCATTGGTTTGCTGAATACGCTCACCTGCCTGAAGAAAAGTTTGCTGTCCGGGCCATCTGGTTTCACATGCAGCTAAAGCTTTGCGTAACACTGTAACATATTCTCAGCAGCTCACCTGTGAGGTCCACCAACTGAAGGCTCTTCAGCATGCCCCAAACATTTGATAGTTTGTCACCAAATAAGACAATATTTGCTGATTTTACCCGCCCAACTGCTGAACTGCTGTCTGCTCCATAAGATTCCCACATGCAGCTAAGCTGTGTACAACGTTTTAACATGTTAAACAACATTTGAGTAACAGCCCACCTGTCAGGTCCACCATTTGAAGGCTTTTCATCATGCCCCAGGCATCTGGAAGGTTGCCTGTGACCTGCGTGTTGGCTGCCCTGAAAACCTGCAGAAAGACAACATAACAAGAATTGATGATGGAATACGTGGAGACTTCACTTGAAACTTTGGAAGGTTGCCGGTCATCTGCGTGTTGGCTGCCTGAAAACCTGCAGACAAAGAAACATGCAGCACATGAGTTCCAAACGTCACTGACATGACACGCATGACATGAGCCTGCCTATTATAGTGGGCACGTTGCCGGTGACCTGCGTGTTGGCCGCCCTGAATACCTGCAGAACAGCCAAAACAGCATTGATAGTGGGAAAGCGTGAGACATATACTTTTGAAGTTCAGCAGGTTGCCGGTCACCTGCGTGTTGGCTGCCCTGAAAACCTGCAGAGCAGACACGACAAAAGAATAGAATGAAAAGCCGTTCAGAAGCGCAACATGCAACCCACTCAGTGAGTCACTCAGCACAGTGGCTGCAGCAGCTGCAGGCACAGGCAAACGGCAACGTACATTGCTCAATCAGCAGATGTTGCATGAGGTGCGGGTCATTGTCAAGTTTACGGCTGCTTCTGAGAACTAACCACAACTTTAAAAAAGGCAAGCCATTCAGACTCACATGCAGCTGTAGTGACGCCCAGGCATCTGGCAGCTCGCTGACAACACTTGTGAGGAACAGCAATGCAGCTGAGCACCCAAAACCATGTGGTTCTTGATATGACATGCCACTTTGTGAATAAAGCAAGCGACTCATACCGTATGAAGGTGAGTAACTTACCTGCAGCTGCTGTAGTGATGCCCAGGCAGCTCTGGCAGCTCGCAGACAACTCCGGTTCTTGAGACGTCAAGCACTCAGTGCTACGGTAGCAAAATGCCGGCAAAGACACAGCACCAGCCACTTAGCTAACACACTTGAACCTCAGACCCTTAGGCTCAAAAACAGACAAACTTTGGCAATATCATGATCCTGTCACTCACCTGGAACTGCTGCAGTGACGCCCAAGCATCTGGCAGCTCGCTGACAACACCAGACACTTAGAAAGGCACACCACCTTTTGAAAAGATCAGGCCATCTGAAATCACCTGCAGCTGCTGCAGTGATGCCCAGGCATCTGGCAGCTCGCTGACAACCCTGGTTCCTGAGACGTCAGCACTTGCAAGCACTCATACTGAAATGGTGCCAAAGCATGAAGTGCCACCAAAGACATGCAACATCAGCCCTTTAGCTAACCCGCTTGACCCACCATCCACCTTGCTAAGGCCTACAAAACACACATCTACATGAGCCATTCGCCACTTACCTGCAGCTGCTGCAGTGACGCCCAAACATGTGGCAGCTCGCTGACAACACCAGTGCCTGAGACATCAAGCACTTGCAGGGAGGTCAGCCCAGCCCATAGCCTTGGGAACCTGCCAGTGACACCTGCACAGCAGCAGCAGCAGCATTCAACTCCTATAACATAAGTAACCCGTGCAGGGATGTCAGCCCAGCCCACAGCCAGGGAAACCTGCCAGTGACGCCTGCACAGCAGCAGCAGCAGCAGCAGCAGCAGCGAGAAGCGACAGGGATGTGCAGCAGTGCCTGGCAAATTCAGCACTTGAAGGGACGTTAGCCCAGCCCAAAGCCGGGGGAACCTGCCAGTAACACCTGCAGCAGCAGCGGCAGCATCAGCCGCAACACTCAAATCGTAATATATACTTGAGCCCAAGCAGGGATGTGAGCCCAGCCCACAGCCAGAGTAACCTGCCAGTATCACCTGCACGACAGCAGCAGCAGCAGCAGAAACCTTTGAATTGATAACATGTGCGAGCCCATGCAGGGACGTCAGCCCAGCCCACAGCCGCTGGAGCTGCCCAGTGACGCCTGCAGCAGCAGCAGCAGCAGCAGCAGCAGCAGCAGCGAGAATTAACAGGGAACTGCAGCAGTGGCTGACACGTCAAGCACTTGCAGGGATGTCAGCCCCGCCCACAGCCGGGGAACCTGCCAGTGCCACCTGCAGCAGCAGCAGCAGCAGCAGTAACACTCAATCCTTACAAGTCACATGAGGCCATGCAGAGAGGTGAGCCCAGCCCACAGCCGCAGGAACCTGCCAGTGACGCCTGCACGGTTCAAGTCCAAGCAGCAGCAGCAGCAGCAATGACTGTCAGGGGATCACACCAGTGGCTGACACGTCAAGCACTTGCAGGGACGTCAGCCCAGCCCACAGCCGGGGGAACCTGCCAGTGACACCTGCAGCAGCAGCGGCAACAGCAGCAGCAGCAGCAGCAGCAGAAGTAGCAGCAGCAGTAAAACCCAATTTCATCAACAAACTTGAGCCCATGCACAGAGGTGAGCCCAGCCCACAGCCGGGGAATCTGCCAGCACAGCAGAAGCAGCAGCACCATTTGAGGGTGACAACAGCTGCTGCCGCGCAACAACCATGCTTGAAGCATCAAATGAATTCCAAGCCATTCCAAAACCAAATGCATTCCAAGGCATTCCAAAAATAATACCACACAATTCCTGATTACACCACACGGCATACCTGGGTTGCTGCTGATGTTTAGGACCCAAGGTCAGACGCTAACCAGCTCATGTCATTTGACACAGTGAGTCAGGTCAGACGCTAACCGGCTCATGTCGTTCGACGGACACCACAGCTGATCCCGATGTAACAAACATGTGACCCTTTACTAGATGGTGTACCTGGGTTGCTGCTGATGTTTAGGACCCTCAGCTGTGTTAGGTCGGACGCCAACTGGCTCATGTCATCTTACGAACACAAGAGCTGATATCAATGTAACAAACGTGGAACACTTTAACAGACCCCTGGTTATCTGACTGGCCGTTTTTGGGTGAGGTCACTGGCCATGTTGCCAGTGGCTCTCACCCTGTGTTCATCATCAAGACCTCATGCTTTGCTTTTGCAGTGCAGTATTGTACAGGGTTCGAGCCACTGGCAACATGGCCAGTGACCTCACCCAAAAACCTGCACCCTGTTGCTGTGTGCTTCTGATGGCGAGTATTTGTTGATTCTGTCCGTGTTCACAGGATTGAAGCCTGATGAAGGGTGAAGAGCCCGAAACGCGTCGCTTTCCATGTAACATGACAAAACAGAGTCAACAATAGTCTGAACTTGTCTCAACAGTAGCTGTAGCCAGTCGCATTACGCTATTGCTTTTCAAATTATCAATGTAACAAACGTGGAACACTTTACCAGACCCCGTACCTGGGTTGCTGCTGAGCCTCAGGTGAGTCAGATCATGCTGCTGAGCCTCAGGTGAGTCAGATCATGCTGCTGAGCCTCAGGTGAGTCAGATCATGCTGCTGAGCCTCAGGTGAGTCAGATCATGCTGCTGAGCCTCAGGTGAGTCAGATCATATGCCGGCTCATGTCATCAGAGGGCCACAACGGCTGATGCCACGCAACAACACGCAGTCATAACAGAAGCTGTACCTGGGTTCCTGCTGATGTTTAGGACCCTTAGCTGTGTCAGATCTGACGCCAGTCGGCTCATGTCATCCGAAAGCGGCCGGTCCTCTTGCAGCTGGCCTGTCAAGCCCAGCTGTGCTAAATTCAGCACCTGCGCAGCAGGAGTGACAAAGCATGAGAGCATGAAAAGTGGTCGTTATTGTGGCAAGACTTTGGTGGAAACAATTGGTTGTAGGCCGGTCCTCCTGCAGTTGTCCAGTAAGGCCAAGCTGTGCCAGATTTGCACCTGCGCAGCAGGACGGACAGAATCAACAGCATGTTACGTAACTGATTTGGTGGTACGAAGTGATGCAGTACTGGCCTGACACCATCCTGCCCACTAGTGTACAACGCAACAGCGGTCGGTCCTCTTACAGCTCTCTGGTCAGCCCAAGCTCAGCCACACTCAACACGTGCGGCAGACATTGAATACGCTTGACAGCAAGCACGCCCCATTTCACTCAATCAGGCTGAAGACAAGTACCACAATCCACCTAGGCATGTAGTAGACATCAAATCCCATCCATCAAGGATCACCGTGCCTGCAGGTGCTTCAGGCGCTTGACAAACTGCATCATCTTGGGGAGTGGCACCTGCAAATTTGCAGTCAACCAGGCTGAAAACAAAGTACCACACACCACCTGAGCAAGCAGTAGCCTGTTTGGCAGCAATTTTCATAAAGAAATACCTACTTGAAGGTGCTTCAGGCGCTTGACAAACTGCATCATTTTAGGGAGTGGCGTTGACACGCGCTGTGTGATTCTGCTGGCATCCAAGTAGCTGCGCAATGACAAGCAGCAAACAGCACACATAGATCTAGAGTAAGACACATAAGACATATAAGACATATAAGACATACAAGACATATCTGTGTGAGATTCATAGCTTGGCAGGCTTCTGGATCTAATGCGCCTGCGCAGCGTTGACACGCGCTGCTGCGTGCTGCTGACGTTCAGGTAGCTGCAACAACACGCAGCACACAGCATGCTCAGAGTAAGCCAAATACAGGTTTAGGATTGAGTTTAGGGTCACATTGCTGCAATACGAAGCCCTGCCAAGCATTCAATGCATTCAAGAAAAAAGTTTTTCATATGGGAATCATGCCATTGTGCAGACACTTTGTTGCTTACTAACCCTATTTTATCAAGTACTTTTATGGGATGCAAGCTTGGTGCTTACCTCAGGTCAAGCACTGTCACGTGACCATCCAGATTGCAGGTCGCACCTCGCCAGGTCAAATTGAGATGACTACTAGGGGATCAGCCTGTGACTCACTGCTGTGGTGTGCCTGTGCCCTGCCTGTTATGCATGCATTGTTTTTAAAATTTGTACACTTATTAAGTTATCGTTCTTATATTCTACAGCCTAATCCTCACCTTAGGTCCTCACCTTAGGTCCTCACCTTAGGTCAAGCGCTGTCACGTGACCATCCACGTCGCAGGTCACGCCCCGCCAAGACGAGCAGTGCCTGGGCAGCTGTTCACCTGCAGCAGCAGCAGCAGCAACAAGCACGACATTTAGATAGTGGTTCTGGTAGGCAGCAACATAATCCATGGCCATCACCATGGCATTTCATTGTTGGTCTGCATGTTGGTGTCCTGTTTCAAGTACTGCAGAAAAAGGCAGCTCACGAGCTGCTGCTGGGTGCAGATGCTGCTTCTGCAGTGAATGTGTACCTTTTTGCGACGACGTAATGGTGCCGTCATCCATCCATGTGCTCAGCACCTGCAGCACAGATCAGAATCAGATAGAATTGATAATCTCCAAATACGTTTTGTGGTGTTGGCTGAACTGTTTGCAGCACTGGACTAGAAGCACAGAACAGCGTACATTGCTGCCTTCAATTCTCCATGTGCTCAGCACCTGCAGTAACATTCACCAAAACAACACATCAACACAACCTACAACCTCCAAAAACATTGGTGATTTATGTGGCAGATACGTCTGGTTGCAGTTCTCTGACTGTGACTTTCAGCTCTCCTCTCCTTGCATGTGCCCTGCTGCAAGTACTGAGTGCTAGTAATGTGTTGCAGCAACAGCACGCGTGCCAATTCACTGCTCACTGCAACCGATCTTTCCACAAAATCGAACTCAAAGCACGGAACCGCACACAGTGTGGCGTCGTTACCTGTTGGCCGAGCATCTGCTGCATTCCAGTCCTGTTGCCAAGTAAGGCTATTAGCTCAGCCTTACAAAGCGAACAGCGCTCTGCACTTTGCCAGCTGTAGTGTTGTTATAACAGCATTGTAATTCACCTGTTGGCCCAGCATCTGCTGCATTTGAGTTCTGATGCCCAGCAGCATTGGAACTCTAACAGCACACTGCACTTTGCAAGCTGTGTCGTTGTTACCACAACATTTCAAATCATATGTTGGCCCAGCATCTGCTGCATTCCAATTCTGATGCCCAGCCTGGGAGCTGTGAGCTCAGCATCAATTATCAGACAGCGCACTGCACTTTGCCAGCTGTCACATTGTTATAGCAACATATTTGAATCACCTGTTGGCCCAGCATCTGCTGCATTCCTGTCCTGATGCCAAGCAGGGCTGTTAGCTCAGCGTTTGGATAGTTGGGGGAGCAAGGCTCTGGGGTACCATCCGTTATGATGTTGTCGACCAGTAGATCAGGGACACAACCTAACAGCAGCAGCAGCAGGGCTGTCAGCTCAGCATTGGAGTCGTTGGGGGAGCACGGCTCGGGAATAACATCAGTAGTAATGTTGTCGACCAATAGATCAGGGGCACAACCTGAGCAGCAGCAGCAGCAGCAGGGCTGTCGGCTCAGCATTGGGGTCCTTGGGGAGCATGGCTCGGGAGTACCATCAGTGATTTTGCTGTCTACCAGGAGATCTGGCACACAACCTGAGCAGCAGCAGCAGCAGCAGCACAAGTGATAATGCAAATTCACATGTCTTGCATGCAGGTGCAAGGTACTTATATCCACCAACATTCCAGTGCTACAGCTGGCAGTTCACATGCTGCAGCAAGTCCGAGCACAAACAAGTGACACTCAGCTGCGCACCTGTTACACTTGTGGATGACACGTCAATGACACCACCGAACCTGCTCCACGCCTCCGGCACAGACCCTGACAACATTTTGCTCAGGGGCGGATACCAAGAACTTGTATCTGACGATAATTCAACGCCGCAGCTGCAGTTGTCATGCTGCCGCAGCATGTGACATGCCTGAGCACAAACTCAACACTCCGCTGCGCACCTGTTACATTTGTGGATGACACATCAATGACGCCACTGAATCTGCTCCATGCCTTCGGCACTGCCCCCGACAACTTCTCATGTATACGGCAAGTGTATCAAGCACCAAACAACTGGTGTAACAGCGCACACAAGATCCTAATGTTGCAGAGCTGTCACAGCTTGAACCATACCAGCTGTACATACCTGTTACATTCGTAGATGACACGTCAATGACGCCGCTGAACCTGCTCCATGCCTCCGGCACAGCCCCCGACAACTTCTCATTCCCGTGCATATACACGGCAAGTGTATCCGCTTGAAGTCCAATGTAGCACCTATATATACTTGCTGCAACATGCTTGGAAAACAAACACAACACTGATTGCGCACCTGTTACATTTGTGGATGACACATCAATGACGCCACTAAACCTGCTCCATGCCTCCGGCACCGCCCCCGACAACTTCTCATTGCCGTGCATATACACAGCAAGTGCATCAGGCACAACACAGCTGCTCTAGACAGCGCACAACAATTTCTACTGTACATACCTGTTACATTCGTAGATGACACGTCAATAACGCCGCTGAACCTGCTCCAAGCCTCCGGAACAGCCCCCGACAGCTTCTCGTTGCCGTGCATATACACAGCAAGTGCATCAGGCAGCACTCCATTACCCCAGCTTGCCGGCAGCTCTCCTGTTAGTCTGTTTTGCTCTGCGTAAAAGACTCGAAGTTTGGGCATTTCTCGCCAGCTGGCAGGGACTGTCCCAGTCAGATCGTTGTCCCACACCCAAAGCTGCTCCAAGGTTGTCCACCTGCAGCAGCAGCAGCAGCAGCAGTTACCCCTCCCCTGTTTGGGCATGTCTTTCCAGCTGGCGGGTACTGTGCCGGTCAGATCGTTATCCCACACCCAGAGCTGCTCCAAGGTTTTACACCTGCAGCAACAGCTTTTACATGCGCATTGCTTGAGCATGTCCCTTCACCTAGCGAGGACTGCGTTGGTTGGACAATTGTCCCACCAGCACAACACAATGATGTAACAGGTAATGTGTATGCAGCTCAGCACATGAACAGCTATGCAGCTCACCGTTCCCAGCAGCCACGCAAACCAGACATAACCAGATACACACAAGCAACATGCCCAATTTGAAATTTGAAAAGCAATAGCGTAATGCGACTGGCTACAGCTACTGTTGAGACAAGTTCAGACTATTGTTGACTCTGTTTTGTCGTATTACATGGAAAGCGACGCGTTTCGGGCTCTTCACCCTTCATCAGGCTTCAATCCTGTGAACACAGACAGAATCAACAAATTCGCCATCAGAAGCACACAGCAACAGGGTGCAGGTTTTTGGGTGAGGTCACTGGCCATGTTGCCAGTGGCTCGAACCCTGTACAATACTGCACTGCAAAAGCAAAGCATGAGGTCTTGATGATGAACACAGGGTGAGAGCCACTGGCAACATGGCCAGTGACCTCACCCAAAAACGGCCAGTCAGATAACCAGATACACACAAGCAACTTGCCCAGAAAGTTTAAAATTCAATCTCTGGGCCAGCTAACACTATCAATTTCACCATTCAAGAAGTAATCACCTGGACCAGGGTTCGGGCAGTGTTCCCTGCACTTTGCAGCTGCCTAGCGACAGCATCGTCAAACTTGACGGCGCAAGATCAGCCGATCTCAAAAACTATGATAATGAATATTGCAATGACGAAATACATTCTTTTTAGGATAGTAAAAAAACAAAAATGAATGACCTGGACCAAGCATCTGGCAGTGTCCCCTGGACTTTGCAGCTGCCAAGAGATAGCATCGTCAAACTTGGCGGCGCTACATCAGCCAACCAGCCAGTCTGTCAGGCAGCCAATCTGGCGGGCAACCACACAACCCAAAGAATAATAATTGGACACAAAAAGCTCAGAAAGCTAGAGCCTCTCGGATTGCTAGCTTACACTCTCAGTACCGCCAATAGTTGTTGAAAAGTAATCACCTGGACCAGGAGTCTGGCAGTGTCCCCTGCACTTTGCAGCTGCCCAGCGACAGCATATTCAAACTGGGTGGCGCAAGATCAGCTAGCCTATCAGGCAGGCGCATCGCGTCCGCTGCTGCGCTGTTGTGTAGGCAGTTGCTGCAGGTGAAGGTTGTGATACGGGGTAGCTTGGACACTAGGTCGGGAAGCACGGTCAGGTTGAGACCTGCAGCAGCAGCAGCAGCAACAGCAGCAGCAGGGCTTGTTACGTGACAGGTTTGTGCTGCTGTGGTGGCATTTGCTGCAGGTTAATGTTGTGATACGGGGTAGCTTGGCGACCAGGTTGGGAAGCACTGTCAGGTTGAGATCTGCAGCAGCAGCAACAGCAGCAACAACAATTGTGTTTAAAAATGGCTTGTGTTGCTGTGGTGGCAGTTGCTGCAGGTGAATGTTGTGATGCGGGGAAGCTTGGACACCAGGTTGGGAAGCATGGTCAGGTTGAGACCTACAGCAGCAGCAGCAGCGGCAGCAGTGGTTGTGTGGCAGGCGTGTTTTGATGTGGAGGCAGTTGCTGCAGGTGAATGTTGTGATGCAGGGTAGCTTTGAGACCAGGCTGGGAAGCACTGTCAGGTTGAGACCTGCGGCCAGCAACAGCAGCAGCATCAGCAGCGTTGCTTGCGAGAGCATGTCAACGGCATAATCCTGCGGGATTATGCCAGCACAGATCCCGCAGATCTTGCTGATGATCCAGAACAACTTGCAGGACAGCAGCAGATACTCCAGGTCCTATTAGCCCAAACACCTGCTGTAACAGAGTCACGTGACTAAACCATCTCCAAGCGGATCCTCAAACCCTTACCTGCATCGTACGCATACAGCTCAGTGACGTACACCTTCCCAGCATCCCGTACCATCGTAACACTGATGAAGCCATACCCTCTCGTATCGACGAACTCCGTGTAATCCCGCACTCCCGCCTTTTTGTCGGCGGGAAGCCACTGCGACAGCTTCGGCGGAGCGCCGTTCAAAATGCCCGTTACGAGCGGCCACGTTTCGGCGCCAACAACTAACAGCTTGGGCAGCAGCTGTTGAAGTGCTGAGAGCTGCTGCTGCTCGACATCGCTGCTGCTGCTGCTGCTGCCCGTGACAGGGGCAGGCAAGCTAGGAAGCTTGGCTGAGATGCTACCAGTGCGCGAGATAGGAACCTTGCTGCTGCTTTCGCTGCTGCTGCTGCTGCTGCTGTTACGCGGCTGTCCTGCAGCTGCTGCCGGAGGCTGCTGTACAGCAGCAGCGGAGCGGTTAGGCACCGACTGCACAGGCTTAACCTGCTGCTGCTGCTGCTGCTGCTGGGTTTTGTTCCTATTGACTGCATCTGTCAGCTTATTCCAATCATCCTCAGCACCAGGATAGATGCTGCCAACATCCTTGATACTGCCAATAATTGGATTAGCTGGCGGCGCCACCCTAGCTACACCCTCCTGATCATAACTGCCCCTGCTGCTGCTGCTGCTGCCAGGTGCTGACTGTGCCCTCTGTCCTGCGGCCCTACCCATGCCACTGCTGCTGCTGCTGCCAGCACGCTGCTGCCTGTCAGGGTTCCCCCTGGCAGCAAATGGCGCTCCTCCAAACCTCGGCACTCCCAACATGCTGCTGCTGCTGCTACCTCCAAGCTGATACATGCCCACTTGCGCTGATCCAACATTATCTCCAGGAATCCTGCGACGCCGCAGCTGCCCTGGTGCTTCTGCTGCTGCCCTGTTTCTCTGCCTGCCCACTGCCTTAGCACGCTCATTCACGCCAGCTCTAGCTCCCCTGTTATTTTCATTGTTATTTCTGATGTTATTTATGTTATTTGTGGCATTGACAGGCCTGGCCCTGCGGACGCCACCAGCGCCTGCCCCTGCCCTGTTTGCTCCATTGTTGCCAGGCGTACTTCCACTGCTGCCAGCGCTGCCAGTGCTGCTGCTGCTGCTGCTGCTGCTCCTGCTGCTGCTGCTGCCACCGCCGCTGCTGCTGCCGCTGCTGCTGCTGCTGCTGCTGCTGCTGTTGCCGCTGCTGCTGCTGGCACCGGCTATGTTGTCCCACTGCGGCCACCTTGCAAACGCTTCTTCAATGAGTTGGTCCCTACTGCTGCTGCGCCTCCTCCTAACTCTGTTACGTCTGCGATCACTCTCGTCTTGTTCTGCAGGACGAACTCTTTCACCCACAGAATCTTCACCCAGATCTTGTACTGCTAGATCAAGATCTTTTGGATCATCAGCAAGATCTGCGGGATCTGTGCTGGCGTAATCCTGCGGGATGATGACAACTGCGTTGCCGCTGACTGTGACAGCTGGGACACTTTTGGGGGCTGCAGCTGTGTCCCGGCTTGCGGAGTCACCTGCTGCTGCTGTTGCTGCTGCTGCTACCGCAACTTGGGATGGCAGGGTTGATGCATTGGCTGCTGCTGATGCCGCTGCTGTGGAAGGCACAGCCTGCTGCTGCTGCTGCTGCTGCTCCTCCTGCTGTTGCTGTTCAACAGCAGGTAGTGCGGGTGCTGCTGCTGCTGCTGCTGCCGCCGCCATGTTGCTGACAGTAGCAGCAGCTGCAGCTGCATACTTGCTAACAAGCTCTGCTGCCACTGCTGCTGCTGATGTGTCTATGCTGTCACTAGGATTGAACTCTTCTATGCTGAATTGCTGAGCAGCAGCAATGCGGGCAAAATAGTGTCTGGTACTGCTGCTGCTGCCATGCTGCTGTACTGGCCAAGGAACCAGCACTACTGCTGCCAGCAGCGCTGCTAGCAGCCTGACGCTACGCCCCGCCATCGGGAATCCGAATGGATGAAGTAATGATATTTTCGGATATGATTTATATGCTATCTTGATGCTGTTAGCGGCGTGCGAGCACATTCACTGACTTGGCGCCATTTGCGTGCACGCCAGCACTGACCACGCCTGCGGCTTGATTTGATGAATAAGATGTTATTTAAATCCTTCTATATAAATATTTAACGCATGACACTGTGTTGTTGGCGCTGCTCACAGGACGATGATGCAGCCGCGCAGATATCAGCGATACTGTACTTCGTGCACTTTTGCAAGTCGACGCGTAAGGAACCATAACAAACGTGTTGCAGCTTACTAGTCGCAGCCGTTCCGCAACCCGCTGACGTAACACTCGCCGAGTCGAACCAGTCGAACGGTGCAGTACTGTCATTTACAGCACAGCCCCTAGAGCGTATCGACATGCAGCAGCTCGTGCATTACACAGCCAATGTCAAAAAATGCAAATAAATCACATATCATGGATGCTGCTAAGCGCACAACGCACACCCTGGGGGTTGCCACCATACGTATGTATACATACGGTGTAGCCTGCTGTCAGCAGGCTGTGCACAGCTAGGATTCCTTGCCAGCTCTCATGCATGCTCCTTGAGACAGTCACTGCCATTGATACACACTTTCAGCAAAGCCGTGATGATGCTTATGTAAAGAAGTTAGCGGTACTTATGTTGCCCATAAGCTGTGACTGGTTCCAGTAGACATGCTGAGAAGATGTAACACTCAGTGGGGGGCCCGGGGATCTGGACTCGGTAAGGCCGGCCAGCTGGCTGGCGCCCCTGACAGGCTGACATACTATGTCATCATGGCATGATGCCAGATGTGGCACCTGCCAGGTGTTCTGTATTTCGGTCATTTCGGCGCAGTGACGGTAAGCTATTGCATTTCACAGCCAAGCCGGGTCAACATCGTAATCATCAACATGTTACCCTTTCCAGCCATTGTATACAACGCCAAGCCATTAGGATGTGTTGCATTGTGATGTCCAGACAGTGTGCTGGTGCAGACAAATGTCAGTAGCTGCTGTGCGGATTGCAGCCTGCGCTTTTGAAAAGTGTACAACAAAGCCCAGTGTGCTCAATCAAACCAACACCAGCTCTGGCACCAACATGACCAAGCAAACACACAAACAAATGATCACTATTCTCTGACGTACAAAATGGTAACCGGTAGCTTATGATAGTGTACTGCACCACTGCTGCGTAGTATGCTTGCATAAGAAACTGCAATCATCTGGAACTTCTGTATGGTACAACGCTGCTTCACTGCTGAGAGTGGGAGTGCTGCAACCACAGCGGGTTGGCGCAGCAGCCAACGTTTCATCCTGCTGCGATGAACCTGCACCGTGTTTTTTAGGCTAAAAGCGGCTTGCTGCAAAGATGTGAAAAAAACACACATATTGCCATGATATACAGCGTGCACGGCGCTGATAGCATCCAATGCATTGCTTGCGGCCATTGCACAGCACTGACAGCCATGAACCCAGCTGCATGCCTCAAGGATGGAAAGGCACTCACGCAAGTCGCATGTTATACAACATGCATAACACCTTGATTGAGGTCGTTGCACAGCAATGGACACAGCAGCAGAACCACAGAGGGTGATCTGCTGCTGTATCTGCAGTGCACTTCGCATGCTGCCAAATCCAAGAACCAGCCAAACAAAAGTCCCGACTTTGTGCCTCACCATTTGACAAAGGCAGCCCATTTCACAAAAGCAACCTGCTGCGTTCCACTCTCGTAATTTACTGATCTCATCCTGCTTCAGACAATCAGACTAGTCCGCGTCAAAAATAGCCAGGGCAGCGCCGTTCGGCAAATAAAGCGCTCATTACTGCAGTGGACATTTCTTTTGGACACGGTCATCTACCTCACCACCAGATAGACCAACCACGCGCATTCAAGCAGAAGAAGCATGCAACGTAATCGCGGTTTGGGCCTGCTGCTGTGCAGTGTTGGCACTTGGGATCTACGGCGTGACAGAATTCAGCTCAGCTCGCCTCAGCTGAGTTGAGTTCACTCATCCTTCAGCACACAAGCTTGTTCCTGCTGCCTCTGCTGCCAATGGACCGTGCCATTTGTCTTTGTTTGCACCAGTCTTGAATCAGTAATCAGCGCTCAACTCAGCTCAACTCGGTTCAGCTGAGTTGAGTTCACTCAGCCTCCAGCACGATGTGCTCCTGAGTGCCCTCTACATGAATACCGCCCCTGTTGCCGATTGTGAGGGGGCCTCCGTAAATGTCTTCGTACACTGCTGGCAGTGCGCGCTCTGTTGGTGGTGCGAGCCACAGCCTTTGCAGAATGTAGCAGCAGCAGCAGCAGCAGCAAAAGTAGCAGAAGCAGCAGCAGTGGTGTTGATGGTCAGAGCAAGGAGACGTACACTGCCGGCAGTGCATGCTCTGTCAGCGGCGCAAGCCACAGCCTCTGCGAAATATGGCAGCAGCAGCAGCGGTGGTTGTCACAGCACGTCGACGTATACTGTCGGCAGTGCACGCTCTGTTGGTGGTGAGAGCCACAGCCTGCGCAAAAAAGCATGGCAGCAGCAGCAGCAGCAGAAACAGCAGCAGCAGCAGTGATGGTCAGAGCAGGGCAATGGGCAATGTACACTGATGGCAGTGGGCGCTCTGTTGGTGGTGCGAGCCACAGCCTGTGCAAAAGAAAGCAGCAGCAGCAGCAGCAGCAGCAGCGGTGATGGTCAGAACCTCCGGCAACAACCGTTGATGCTTGTCTTCCTGTGTTTGTTGGCATTGTGCAAATGAAGTGATTGACGGGCGTAGCCCACAGCCTGAACAGGCTGCGTGTAAGCAGTTGGCGGCATTATGAATAACAAACATGACAATTTTATAACACTCAGGTAACAGTCCTGTCCCTGACCTCAGCAGGTGGCGGTGCAGGCCCACATCATCGTAGTCAATGAACTCGCTGCGCGCATGCAGCCGCAAGGCACCTAATACATGCCTCATCCATGAATATAACAAATGACGCTTATTATAACCCGAATGTAACAGTTCTGGATTTCACCTCAGCAGGTGCCGGCGCAGGTCCACATCATCGTAGTCAATGAACTCGCTGCGAGCGTGCAGCTGCAAGGCACCTATACATGTGTCATATTTTGCCCAATCAGAAAAACAACTAATAATAACTTAAAACATGCATGTAACAATGCTGTCCCTTACCTCAGCAGGTGGCGGCGCAGGTCCACATCATCGTAGTCGATGAACTCGCTGATCGCATGCAGCTATAAGGCACTTATAAATGTATTCTCAGCGACCCACAAAAAATAACAAGTAACACTGTTACATAACACAATCGTAACAACACTGCTGCCTCACCTCAGCAGGTGGCGGCGCAGGTCCACATCATCGTAGTCGATGAACTCGCTGCGTGCATGCAGCTGCAAGACGCTTACACATGTCATGCTCCATTCACCCATTGAAGTAACAACTAACCAGTAACAACTAACAATGGTTTGTAACACAAATGTAACAGTTCTGATCCTCACCTCAGCAGGTGGCGGCGCAGGTCCACATCATCATAGTCGATGAACTCGCTGCGTGCATGCAGCTGCAATGCACTCATATATGTCTCACCCATTGATCCATATAAATAACAAACACAACATGTTATATAGCACAAAAGTAACAGTTTCAATACTCACCTCAGCAGGTGGCGGCGCAGGTCCACATCATCATAGTCGATGAACTCGCTGCGTGCATGCAGCTGCGTGTGGTTGTTCAGCAGCTGGATCTCCCCCGGCTGCAGCATGTAGTCCAGCCGCAGCTCGTCACTTGCCGCCAGCTTGTTAAATAACTGTTATTTTTGGCAGTTTGAATGCAACGGCAGCAGCAGCAGAAACGCGTCAGGTTAGCAGCAACATGACAATTAGTTAGCAGTTGGATCCCCCCGGCTGCAGCATGTAGTCCAGCCGCAGCTCGTCACTCGCCGCCAGCTTGTTGAATAACTGTTATTTTTAGCGGCAGCAGTAGCACAGGCAGCAGAACAGCCGAGTCAGGTTAGCCATCCCAACTAGTCAGCAGCTGGCCGTCACCTGACTGTAGCATGTAATCAAGCACATCCCATGCGCCAAAATCACAAACCCTGCTGAACCTCTCAGCATTGTATCCATATGGAAAACCCTGCAGCTCACCTCCATGGCCTCGTACTGAGCTGCTGTCAGGCGAGGCACCTCTGCGTGGCGCTGACTCAGCAGGAAGTAGTTGTCACTGTAGTTGATGGACAGGTGGCCGTTGTGGTAGTTGAACACGGGGATGAGGAAGTAGGGCTTCTTGCCGGGGGGCACCTGCATGCAACATAATTTGTAACAGTTATTTGACGATGTTACATGACTTTGAGATTGCCCGTTGTCATGGTAGTTGAATACGGGGATGAGAAAGTACGGCTTTGCCTGGCGGCACCTACATGTAACAGACTTTGTAACAGTGTCTTGAGTGTAAAAGTGATAGCCACCGATATAACACCATGTTCATTACACTTGCAGGACCCGTAGTACCTAACACCAGACAAAGAGTGCGACGACAATATGCGTGCATCATACGTAACGTCAATAAACAGCAAAAAAACCATTGTGCACACCTCTCCCTTGCGGTCGTAGAACCAGTGCGGCCCTGCCAGCACTTGCGCAAGGTCTGGCCGACTGCGCAGGATCTCGTTGTGAACGCTGATGCTGCTGCTCCAGCTGCTGAGACCACCTGCAGAACAGCAAAGCATGAAAACAGAGAAATAGCAAATCAGTTGATGTCGTAAGGTGACTGCTTGGAAGGAAGGGGGATGAAGCAGCATTGTGCACGCTGATGCTGCTGCTCCAGCTGCTGAGACCACCTGCACAGTCACCTGAGGCTGCCTGCACAGTCACCTGAAGCTGTCACAGCGGTCTTCCTTGCAACATGTAACATCATAAAAAACATGTAACAACAAAAGTAACACAGTCCACGCACCTGACTTGGCGTTGCGCAGGCACAGCAGCATCACAATGTCTGCGCTGTCATTGTGCAGCAGCTGTCACAACATTCTTCCTCGCAACATGTAACTTCAAAAGTAACAAGTAACACAAAAGTAACACAGTCCACGCACCTGACTTTGCATTGCGCATGCATAGCAGCGTCACAATGTCTGCGCTGTCGTTGTGGAACCGCAGTCACAACATTCCTTCCTGTAACATGTAACATCAAAAGTAACATGTAACATCAAAAGTAACACAGTGACCCACCTGACTTGGCATTGCGCAGGCACAGCAGCGTAACAATGTCTGCGCTGTCGTTGTGGAAGGGCTGCGCAGCATGTGTCGCATAAAGGCGGGTCAGCGGGTTGGATGGGTCCTGGCCAATGTCCTGCAGCAGCAGCAGCAGAAGTCAATTTGTTGGTGTCTGTGCGTGTTACAGGCGAGTCAGCGGGTTGGAGGTCCTGGCCAAAGTCCTGCAGCAGCAACAGCACGTCAAAACATTGCTAGGTTGTGCAAACAGATATACCATCGGGCACTCTGTTCGACATTGCCCAGTCGGGATGTAGGGTACAAAACTGTACCTACAAAACCCAGACTGCCCACAATGCCTGTTTACCTTGATGTGTCCGATCATGTGCCCCTTCTTGTTGTTGCTGGATGCCTTGCCCCAGTACAGCCCTGGCAGCAGCAGCAGCAGCAGCAGCAGCACGTGTCAGCACATACTACAAGGTTGCAATCCACCTTCCAGCAAGGCATGCCTGCAGCTGCCTCTAGTGCTGACAGCAGTGCATGCAAACCATTCTATAGAAGAACTGGGAGGCCATTCTGGGGCAACTCGGTGCATCCTGCTGAGACACGAACTTTGTTATTTATGTTGTTATGTAACACATTTCAGATTCTGGATGCAAAATGCCTGCAACGGAGCTCACCCATGCCCCAGTAAGCGATCATCGTCTCACGCCTGCTGTACCTGCAGCATTGACATGCGAACCAGCAGCAGCAGCAGCATGCATTGTCAGCAACGGACAGTAAGCCGCAAATGTCTGAAAAATCGCGGCCGCTGACAACTGTGATGTGCAGTGGATGCGAAGCCCCCCGAACCATGCAACAGCCCTAGCATCAATGCAGCAGTATGTATGGCAGCCACAACCCTGAAACCTACCTGTCCACAGGCATGCCACGGATGAGTGCAAAGCCGCAGCCGCTGACCATCAAGACGTACAACTGGCATGTTGCGGCCAAAACCCTGCCACAGCAGACTTTTGGCCAAAACCCTGCCACAACCCCACCTGTCCACAGGCACGCCGCGGATGAGTGCAAAGCCGCGGCCGCTGACAACTTCGTCCCGCACAGACTCCAGGTAGGGGCCCAGTGTGGGCAGGGAAAAGTCCTCCTTTGTAACACTCTGTTATAACATTAATTTGGTAGAGCGGCAAGCAGCAGCAGGGACGCGTGTCAGCACAGGAAGGAGATGTTGGCCGCGCACATGATTGCCTTTGCTGCGCAGACACAACTAAAGAGCTCCAGGTAGGGGCCCAGAGTGGGCAGGGGGAAGTCGTCCTTTGTAACACTCTGTTATAACATGTCATTTTGGTAAAGCGGCATGCAGCAGCAGCAGCAGGCAGCACAGATGCATGTCAGCACAGGAAGGATATGTTGGCTGCGCAAGACTGCCTTTGCTGCGCAGACACAAACGACAGCAGCTGTTCAGCAACTTAAACACTAAACCCACAGAGCTAAAACCTTACTCACGTGGATCTGTGCGGTTGGCACGCCCCTGCCTTCAGTTTCTGCTACGTGCCTCTAAAGCACCATCACCCTAGCAGTCTAAAACCCAAACCTCAGCAGTGCTAAAACCTTCCCTACTCACGTGGATCTGTGCAGTAGGCACCCCGTGATGCTCTACTGCTGCGATCGCACCGTCCAACTCCTTAATGTGCTGCGGAGACAGCACGTTGATCCAGTCACTCCTGTTCTTGTACTGCTGCTAGAAACCTTGTGCTGCTAATAAATACTATACTCAGATTTCTGCAGGTTACATGGGAAACTGTGCCCGTCTGGGGAGCCAATGACAGGCTCATTGGGCAACACACCAAATAAGCAAACCAGAGCAGAACAAGCGAACAGAGGCCTTCAAGCACTCACGTGGATTTGTGCAGTAGGCACGCCCCTGCGCTCCACTGCCGCAATGGCAGCGTCCAACTCCTTGATGTGCTGCTAAAGCACAGTCCTCCCTATCCTCTAAACCCCGAACCACAGCAGTGCTAAAACCCTCCCTACTCACGTGAATCTGTGCAGTTGGCACGCCGTGCCGCTCCACTGCTGCAATGGCAGCGTCCAGCTCTGCGATGTGCTGCTAAAGCACAGCCCCCCCCCAATCCTCGAACCCCAAACCACAGCAGTGCTAAAACCCTCGCTACTCACGTGGATCTGTGCAGTAGGCACGCCCCTGCGCTCTACTGCTGCGATGGCAGCGTTCAGCTCAGCAACGTGCTGCGGGGACAGCACAACAATCCCGGCACCACAAAACCTAACATACCTACAGCGCTAAACCCCTACTCACGTGGATCTGTGCAGTAGGAATGCCCCTGCGCTCAACTGCTGTGATCGCAGCGTCCAGCTCCTTGATGTGCTGCGGGGACAGCACGTTGATCCAGTCGCTGCGGTTCTTGTACTGCTCTGCAGTCCATGCTTCAGGGCCGTTGATGATTGAGAACGGCTCGACGCTGCCCATCCTGCAAGCACAAGGCAGCAGCATGGGAGCACAAGGGGGTTGGAGGTGGCTAAATGTTGTGCCTTGCGTCGCTGTCCATGGGGCCGTCTATGATTGTGAAGGGCTCCACACTGCCATCCTGCAAGCAGAAGGCAGCAGCGTGAAGAGCAATTGAGCCGTTTGACTGGGTACAGCTGTTCTTGTGCTGCTCTGCAGTCCATGCCTCGGGGCCTTCGATGATAGTGAACGGCTGGATGCTGCCCATCCTGCAAGCAGAACAGAGCAGCAGTTTGAAAATACTTTAGTCGTGTGACTGGTTACAGCTGTTCTTGTACTGCTGCTGAGTCCATGCCTCAGGGCCATTGATGATTGTGAAGGGCTCGACACTGCCCATCCTGCAAACATAAGGCAGCAGCAGGGAGCACAACGGGGTTGGTTGTGGCTTAGCGTTGTGGCACCAGCCTGGTGGCTAAGCGCTCCTGTAGTGGTACTGCTCTGCAGTTCATGCCTCGGGGCCATCGATGATTGTGAACGGCTCGACACTGCCCATGCTGCAAGCAAAACAGAGCAGCAGGGACGCAAGCATACAGAGTGAGCTGGTATTCCTCTCGTGCTGTGCCTCACTGCCCCATCTTGCAGGGTGCGATTGCTGCTGCAGTCCTAGTGCTGCCGCACAGCGTCAAGTTCCTGCAAAGCTGCAGACACAGCAGACGTATCCAAGCAGAGTGCTGTAGCATTAGAAGGCCTCAAGCATAGAAGGGTTGAGTGAAGATGCTGCGGCATCATTTGTTGCATGGCTGTGGTGAGCTGCATGATGCTTCCAAGGCAGTAGGGGTGAGTGGCTGTGTGTACAGAAGGTTCTGCTTGCTAGATAGATGTCTTGGTTTACTGTGAAATGGATTCTAAAATTGAAATCGCTACCAGATGTGTGGTGCTTGGCAGTCCAGAGGCATGTTGAGCTGTGAAAATGCTGTAGCTGTAGCTGGGTGTGATGCCTGGCACCACGTGCCAAGCAGCAGCTAGTACATGTACTGCAGCTGCAAGCACTGCATCCTGCAAGCCTCCTCGTATGTTTTTTGAGCTCGAAGCGTTTGAAGTTGCTTGCTGGGAGCTGTGCTGCGCGTGTGCAGATGAGCCCGTACACAGCAGTAGCATATGCGAAGTTCTGCCGGCCAAAAATAAGAAACAGCGGCGAGACCAGCCTGCTGCGCCTTTACACGTTTAACAACAACCGGAGACCCACCTAGAAGTCTTGAGAGGTGCTGTGGTTGGTGCCATGGTCGCTTTCGACTGAGCAGCTGCAAGGCGTGGTCGTGTGGTCTGCAAAGACGGACGTGAATGTAATCCTGATGTCAGTGACATAGTTTACAGGCAGCAGCAAGCACGTATGCGAGCTGCTCTATCACATAATGGGCTCCTTTGGTGCTTCCGCTGCTGCCTAGTCACCATGGGCCGCAAAACCCATGCACAGCATAAGTACTACCAAGTAATAACGATCGCAATTGCTCAAATGCTGACCACTCATTAGAAGGCACCAGGCAGCGAGTCACCGTGCGGTCCCTCCTTGATGCATCACTGTCGCGACGCAGGGCGCTGCAAACCTTTTGTGATTAACTTAAGTCTATAAATTAATATACTTTAGGATGGGAAGCTCACCAGAGAGCGCTTGCAATCGAATATCGGTGGGCTTGCTGCTGGTGCGTTCCTATTGATGTCTGCTGCGGGCTGCGTTGTGTGCTTCTTTAGCATGGTGAGAGAAGTTCCAAGCCATGCTGAGAGTTCATCTCCTTATATACCCGTGACCACAAAAGTGAACGGATGGTATGCGTGACAAGAAGTTGGAACGCGGCACTCACCGTTCTATCATTGGCAGACGCAACCTTGGGAGAACCTACAACAAGAAACAAGTTTAGTTTTACTACAAAATCTTTTGTGGTTGAACATCAGGCACATGAGTCGCAGTTGCAAGCCCCCGGCTTCCAGTTCTCCCACCTTCACCCTGGCAAGCCACGCATTGGCGTTACACGAATTCAGCGATATATATAGCAATGGATTGACGACGCCGCAGTGCACCCCTCAGGCCTGTCGTTGACAGTGACTGACTCTGGCACGCTTCGTGCCCTTCCTGTTCCAAAGCAGCTCTTTTGACAGAACTGCTCGCATGCACCCACACAAGTCGTTTTTGCATCGAATTAGTATTGCTATCTTGTACTGTCGCGGCAAGCTGCATCTCAAGCGTTGGCTAGGCTGCCACTGGCAGCAGTACTGCTGCCAGCAGTGCCACTAGATGCATGCTGGGCAGATCGACCCGTACTAGTCACACATAGGCGTGAGTGAGCAGCCTTGCATGCAGGGGAAGGGTGTCACTGCATGCCTTGCTGCATGGGTGCTGCTATTACTTGTACATATAGGAACGGATCGCAGGAGGTCATGTCAGGTGTGCCACACCACTGGCAGTCAGCCTGAGGCAGGATAGTGCCAGGCAACCAGTCCAGGCATCTGTGTTGGCTAGGCTACCACTGGCAGCAGTGCTATATCATATGAAGTGAACGAGTTTAGGCGGATCCTGAACTCCAGGTGAAAGCAACATCATACCCTCATGCAATGCTTGACCAGGTGCATGCTGGCAGCTCTGCTGAGCTGCTGCTGGGCAGCGGCTGCTGCATCGAACGGTCGATAGGGGGACCATAGTGCTGCAAGTCAACCAGCTGCCAGTAACCATCTGTCTGACGGAAACAAGTCGTAGTATGTTTGTGTGCAGCAGAACCTCAAGTAGCCTGCTACATCAGCCGGCCTGGGGCGATCTTCCCTCTGTCTCACACCGTCACAGCGTAGAACATGCCGCATCAACCGCTGCACTTATTCTTCTTGCTGGGTTACAGTGCTGCTGCAGCAATCATATTTGACATTGCACTTGCTCAGCAGCCGGCCAAGTGAGAACAATGCAGAAGGACGCACATCTGCTTGCTTGCAAAACCAGCTTTGCATGCGGGGGCTGCCTGTGGATGTCTTTGCATGTTATTCTGCTAATGTGCTGCTGCAAATACAGCTGCTGGCTTTCCTGCTGGAGTGTTCTGCTGCTTCCACATCTGCAGTAGCAGATGGTGCTGCGGCACTCCTCATGAATGAGTTTTGCCTGCTCAGTGATGGGCCATCTTGGTGGAATGATTCCAGTTGGTGCTGCTGCACTCATACGTCGTGCCATCATCATCACCACCATCAAATTACCAGATCAAGCCATAGCATCAACGTCGTGCCATATTGTGCCATATCATGTGTAATGCCATTGAGTAATTGTTGTAGTAGCAACTTGATCAATGTCAACACAGGTGTCATGCGGTGGTTGAGCTTCAAGTTGCCAGCATGCGCCATGCCATGGCTTTCAAGTGATTGCTGATGTTGCAGCAGCCGCTGCTGCTGCTGCATTTATTCTTCAATGTGTTACTCGGATAAGAAAATCCCAGCAGCGAAACAGACGCAGGCAAGGCAAAGATTGGCTGCAGCGCACTGCTAGTTCTCGGTTGAGCTGAGCTACTGGTGACACTGAACCACTGGTTACTGGCAGCCTGACGCAAGATGCGCGAGGCGGTTGCTGGTGCTGCCGCGCATGTGTATTACGTGGCAACCAGGACGTCCTCGTCCCAGGACCGTCGACAGATAGGCTACGCACTGTGCGCTCTGACAGTGCACTAGCCTAGTGTGCACGGTGCACCCACGTGGCCGCCAGCTGCTTTTTAACCTTACAACGTCTCAGTTTTTGGGGCGTATTGATACCGGCTATTCATACCGGTACAGACCCCACGGTATGACCCGGTACAAAACTAAGAGCTGTGGGGGTATGGCATACCGGGGGGGATGCAGCCGGTATGCGTATACAGGTGTATACCGTGCGGTATGGCGGGCGGTGTCGCATACCGGACACAGACCCCACGGTGTCATCACGGTATTGCATACTGTAAACAGATCGCTATTATACCCTACTGTTAAACTGTAAACACTGAGAATTGGCCTCTACTTATTGTTGGTGGAAGATGTTACACTGATGCAGTATGCCAGCCTGGCATTGATGCTATGGCTTGATCTGGTAATTTGATGATGATGATGATGACACTGATGCAGTATGCCAGCCTGGCCGGGCACTGCCATGTATAGCTGACATGCATTGGCACAGCAACCATCGTGCAGTGCACTACGTAGAAGTTTGCATACAGGTGCAAACCCGTTGATGCAGAGAAAGACAACAAAGTCAACTGATTGAAGCTAAACAGACTGATGAAGTGCAGCGCTCGCAATATGCATCACGGGCAGCTCTGCTGATGCCTCGCACCACACCTGCACAGTAACCAGCTGGCAGCTGGGCCTGGCACCAACTTGAACAAACACTGCCATAGTACTAGCAGTGCAGTGGTACCGCCAGCCAATTTGCCCACCGCGAACATGCCAGACCAAAATGATAGCATCTAAAGTACAGCTGTCAACTTTTATACTGAAGTGCAGCTGCTGGCAGACTGTTCAACCCTAACAAACAGCTGGCAGTGTCTGAATCAGTGCTGCCTGTTCTTTCACCACCCTCGCACCCAATAACTTTAGCATAGGCCTGTGCACCCTTGTCCATGCCATCTCATACTGCGAGGTTGTGTGTGCGGTTGGGTCGCCGACTTCAAGGCATGCTGGTACCAGCAGCTCCCACATGGGGTCCAGCCGTGCAGCATTCAGGCTGCTCAAGCGCGCCTAGTAGTCTGCGTGCAGCAAAGTGCAGGCTGCAAGTTGAGCGGCAATTGGCGTAAGAGCACTTGAACGAACAGTGCACCTACATGTATGCTGCTAGCAGGTGCTGGTACCTGACTTGTCATCGACTTGGCTACAACGAGACACCCTGATAGTGCTGATGTTGCATCTGCAGACCTCCTTTGTATGTGCACGCGCATGCTTACAGCAGTGCTAGTGCTGCATCCAGCCTGCAGCTCTGTAGGTTGTCGACAGCATATTATACATCTGGGCTTGCAAAGCGCCGCCGGCTGCTGTCAGATGCCTCTGGGGGTGCCAACTACCAACAGCAGCAGCAGCACGATCAGCATGCAGCCTTGTACATGTTCCTGTATCTCACTGCTGCTGCTGCTGCTGCCACTACTGTCGCGTAGCTGTGCGTTGGCAGCCATGGTCAGTGTGCGAGAGAATATCAACAGCATACACTGCTGCTGCTTCTGCTGCTGCTAGCTGTAGGCTTTGCTAACCTGGATCGCTGGATCTGGCAAGCAGCTGCATACACACCTTGGCGAATCATCTCAGTGGCAGGAAAGTGCCTCAGTCGACCTCTTTAACTGTCTGTCGTATCAGCACCTGCGCAAGTGCCATACGCGTTTGTTAATCCAATTAGCTTCTGCACTTGTCTAGCAGTCGGCTGCTGCTCAGCGAGCGTTGCTAATGCGTTGTCTGCAAACCAGCAGGAGGTGCTGCTGCTGCTGCTCAGCTGCTGAATACAAACGGCACGACCCGCCTACCAGATCACATGTTGTATGCTGTCAAATATGATGTCGCTTTGTTTCACGGCCAAGCGCGGTGGCATCTCCTCGTTGATCCAGCTGCTGCTGCTCTGCAGCTAGTAGGGCTCGTGATCTTGGCTTCCAGACACCGCCATCAGCCAGCACACGCCGCATGGATTTCATTACGATATTTCAATCATTATGCAAGGATGCAGTTTTGGCTGCACTGCTTGTGCAAACCAGAGGCGTTCATCGGCCCTCGAACGGGTCTTCATGTTCCGCGATCACGTCAGCTACCCAACAAAGATGAAGATACGCAACTGTCAGATGGTTTCACGCAGCGCAGCACAGCAGCTGCTTAGCTTGGCATAGTCTGCCGAGTTTGAGCGGGTTGTCATTGTCACTAGTGCTGGCAGTTCTCCAATGCCTCGCAGCGGGCCTGCTGCTTGCCTATAAGCATTTCATCTACGATTAATGACGTAATAATGCACAGCTTGGGTCAGTCAGCGTGGTTCGTGACATACGTGAGCAGCTGTGTCTGTGGCCTCCCCACATGTGCAGACAATCAACGCGGTGGAGGGCCGCTGGACAGCTTGATGGCAACCCAAGCACGTCATATACCTATATTATAGACCCTCCTGCACATACAAGGCCTAAGAGCTGCGGATCAGCATTGTTCTGGTGTTGGTGCCAGGAGACTGGTGACATACCAGCTCAACCGGTCTGCACGTCGGTATGGCAGATCACACAGTATCCTCCTCCTCATCCTCCTCCTCATCATCATCATCATCATCATCATCATCATCATCATCATCATCATCATCCTCCTCCTCCTCCTCCTCATCATCATCATCATCAT
>CADDIJ020000213.1:0-45226 GCA_902809745.2 Tetradesmus lagerheimii
CGGCGCGCGCGCCGCGACCGGGTACGGCGAGCACGTTGCGATGGAACTGGCCGCAGGCCTTACCGAACGCGTGTTCACCATCGTGTCCGGTGCCGCCTATGGGATCGACGGGATGGCGCACCGGGCAACCCTCGCCGCGCACGGCGACACGATCGCCGTGCTGGCTGGGGGAGTGGACCGTTTCTACCCGGCGGGCCACGACGCGCTGCTGCAGCGGATCACGGAGGAAGGCGTCGTGATTAGCGAGCTGCCGCCAGGCTCTCCGCCCACAAGGTGGAGGTTCATCCAGCGGAACAGGATCATCGCGGCCATGTGCACTGCCACCGTTGTGGTGGAGGCGGGGTTTCGGTCGGGTTCCCTGAACACCGCCGGTCATGCGCAGCTCCTCGGGCGCACGGTCGCCGGGGTGCCCGGCCCGGTCACCAGCGCGGCCAGCGCCGGATGCCACCGCCTCATCCGCGACCTTGGGGCCGCTCTCGTCACCGACGCGCGCGATATCCGCAACCTTCTCGCATCGCATCCCGAGGACACGGGGTCGCCGCAGGAAGGGGCACTGCGATGAGCGCGTTCATGGTCCCGGTGGAGCACATCCGGGCGATGCTCAACGCGGGACTGGTCACCCGCTACGGGCCGCTGTCGTGGCAAACCCGCGACCTGACCGGCACGGATGCGTGGCGTGAACTCACCCCGGCGACCGCCACGGCGGTCGGGGCGATGCTGCTGGCCGAGAACCGCCGCAGCGTCGACTACCGCTACAGCGAGGACGAAATCGAGGAGGTATACACTCACGGCCCGTCCCGGCTGCGGTCCCCGGTGGTGATTCTCAAGGCGATCGACTGCTACGAGTACCAGTCGTGTGAGACCACGGAGTGGGAGCAGTGCGAAGCGCACCACTTCTGCCAAGCCCTGCGCGACCTGCTGATCGGGCAGCTGCCCGGCTACAACGATGCGGACAGCTGGCCGATCCAGGAACCCTGACCCCGTAACAAGGAGGAGCCGCCCGGCCGTGAGCCGGGCGGCTCTCTCCGTGCGCCCATCGACGCGACGTGGCGGGCAACGGCTGCGCCGTTGCCTTTCGGCGATCAATTGTCCGGTACTGCCGGCGGCTCTTCAAGGCACGCGAAAACTTCCCGGCCGACCGCTTCGCTCCATCGGCCGAAAACTTTTCGCTCTCCGGCCTTGACCAGCCGCCGCCAGCACCGGGCTTCGGCAGGTGCCGAAAGGCACTGAGCGATACAGAAAAGGAGAACGACATGACTATCCCGCCGACAGACGCCGGGCAGACGATCACCGTCACCGGCTACCCGCTGTCCGACCCGGTGACGATTCGGGACGCGCAGCCCGACCACACCATCCACGGCGAGGGCTGGCTCCTCGGCGTCGAGCAGGCCATGCGACTGCTTGACGCATGGACCGACGCCCCCACTGCGGATTCTGATGTCGTCCGCGACTGGACGTACTCCGAGTCCGGCGTCTTCGTCACCGCCCTCTACCTCGACGGCGAACTCGGCCAGTCGATCTGGGAATCCGCGGCCGGCTCCGACGGCGACGACGTGTACTCCACCGTGACGATGCCGTTCGACTTCGACGTTGAGGAGCAGAACCGATGACCCCTCGCATCCTCTACCAGCCCGGGCAGTTCACTGACTCCGGCTGGGACAGCGGCACCCCGGAGAAGAAAGCCCGGTTCGTCAACGCCCTGATCCGGTTCATCGACCAGGGCTACCCGGAAGCGAAGTTCAGCAAGGCCGTCTACGACGGCCTCTACTGTCACGGCTATTTCGATTTCATCGCCCACTACGACCGGGCCGGGTTCTACGCCGAACAATTCTCGACCCGCGAACGTCAGGCTGCGTTCTTCGACGACCTCATGCGCGACTGCCGCCGCGACGCGTACACGCAGCGGTGGGAGCTTTGGGCCGACGTCAAGAAGGTTCTCATCGAGCACTACGGAAAGGAGGGCGGGCGATGAGCATGGACACCACCATCACCATCGACCATGTGCCCGCCGACCAGGCCGAAGCCGACCGGATCGCCGGATGGTTCGAGCTGCTCGCCGAACGGTTCGAGCTATGGGAGCCGGACGTCAGCGTCTGGGTGTCCGACGACCGCACGCCCGGGCGCGTGTATCTGGCCAGCTACGGTCACAAATATGAGATCGATCGGCTGGACACCCTCGCCCGTATCGTCTCCCGTCTGATCCCCGGATGCGACGTGCGAGTCGAGGAAGAAGGCCTACACGACGACTATTGGGCAGAGACGGCGACATACCGTTCCGGTCGCATGGTGCGCACCGGCCGCAAGGAATGGGTAGAACACAACATCACCGAACCCTGAGTACATGCAGTTAGGGAACGCCCCCACCCGCCAGATGGGGGCATTCCCTATGCCCAGAATCGCTCACCTCCTTCCTGACGCCTGACGCACTACCTTGCCGCTCGCTCACCCGTTCTCCTTTGAGGTACGCGCGCCTCACCAGCTCAAGGTGCCCACACACCTCTTGCAGTCGAGGGGGGCGGTGCGTACCTCACTCCCAGCAAGGATGACCAAGGGGTGGGTGCTGGGTGTGACGGTGTCGATGCGGGTGATGTCCGCGGGTGATGGCTACCGGTATCTGCTGAAAACGGTGGTGGTCGGGGATGGGAATCGTGATCTGACGACGCCGTTGACCCGGTACTACCAGGAGAAGGGTACGCCGCCGGGGTTCTGGGTCGGCTCCGGCGTCCACGGCCTGGGCCACGGTGAACTCGAGCCGGGTGGTGAGGTGACGGAGGAGCAGCTTCGCCTGCTTCTCGGCCAAGGTCGAGATCCGATAACCGGTGAGCGGCTGGGCAAACCGTGGCTGAAATTCAAGGGTGTTGCCGAGCGCATCGACGCGCGGGTCGGACAGCTTTCGCAGGGGCTGGGGGTGACGGAGCGGGCGGAGGCGATCACCCTGATTGAGGGCGAGGAGAACGCGCGCGACCAGCGTCGCGCGGTTGCGGGGTTCGATTTCACGTTCTCGGTGCCGAAGAGCGTGAGCACCCTGTGGGCTGTTGCAGACGGTGCCACCCAGGCTGCCATCGTGCACGCGCATCATGATGCCATTGCAGAGGTCGTTGAGATGATGGAGCGGGATGTTGCAATGACCCGTGTTGGTGTGGACGCGGGCAGGGGGTCTGTCGCGCAAGTCGACGTTCGTGGTGTGGTTGCAACGGCGTATGACCACTATGACTCCCGGTCCTCGGACCCGCAGTTGCATACCCATGTGGTGGTGGCGAACAAGGTGCAGGGTGCTCATGACGGGAAGTGGCGCACCCTGGATGGTCGTCCGATGCATGCGGCAGTGGTGGCACTGTCGGAGCATTACAACGCCGTGCTCGCGGACCACCTGACCCGCGACCTCGGTGTCGGCTGGGAGGTGAAGGATCGGGGGGAGCGGCGCAACCCGGCGTTCGAAATTGCGGGAGTCCCGAATGAGCTGATTGCGGAGTTCTCCTCCCGGTCCCGCGACATCGAGGCTGCAACCGACACCCTGATTGCGGACTACCTGAGCAAGCATGGTCGTCGGCCGTCGCGGACGACGATCCTGAAGTTGCGGGCGGAAGCAACGTTGACCACCCGGCGGGAGAAGACCGCGCATTCGCTGGCGGACCTCACCACTGGGTGGCGGGGGAGGGCGAGCGTCCTTCTCGGCCAGGACAGCGCTGCTTGGGCGGCCCGCCTCATCGACGGGAGTGACCGCACAGCCTTGTTGCGGGCCGACGACCTGCCGCTGGCGAGGTTCGAGGAAATCGGCCGCATCGTGGTGGGGGTGGTGGGGGAGCAGCGGTCGACCTGGCGGCGGTGGAACCTCCATGCGGAGGCCTCCCGGCAGCTCATGGACGTCCGGTTCGCTTCTACCGTCGATCGTGAGGCTGTGCTGGGTCTGGTGGTGGATGCGGCCGAGCAGGGTTCGATCCGGCTGACCCCGCCGGAGCTGGCGACGTCCCCGGTCGTGTTCCAGCGACTCGACGGGTCGAGTGTGTTCCGTCCCAAGCACGGCACCGTGTTCACCTCGGCGGCGTTGCTGGCGGCGGAGGATCGCCTCCTCGGGCTCGCCCACACGGCCACGGCCCCCACGATCCGCCCCGAGACCATCGTCAAGGCCACGAGCAAGCCCGACTCGAATGGACGCGTCCTCTCCGAGGATCAAGCCGACGCGGTCGCGCAGATCGCCGACTCCGGGCAAGTGGTCGATGTCCTGGTCGGTCCGGCCGGGGCAGGCAAGACAACCACCCTCGGTGTTCTTCGCACGGTGTGGGAAGTAGAGCACGGGCGCGGTTCGGTGGTCGGGTTGGCGCCGTCCGCCGCGGCGGCGCGGGTTCTTGGCGATGAGCTGGGGATTGCGACGGAGAACACCGCGAAATGGGTACACGCCCACACCCACAACGGCTGGACGCTGAAGCCGGGACAGTTGCTGATCGTGGACGAGGCCTCCCTGGCCGGCACTGTCACCCTCGACACGATCGCTACCCATGCCGCCGAGGTGGGGGCAAAGCTGTTGCTGGTCGGGGACTGGGCGCAACTATCGGCGGTGGAGTCCGGTGGCGCGTTCGGGATGATCGTCCGCGACCTGGACCCAGCCCCGGAACTGTCCGACGTGCGGCGGTTCCGACACGAGTGGGAGAAAACCGCCACCCTTGGCCTCCGGGTTGGTGACACATCAACGATTGACGCGTATTTGGAGCATGGCCGGGTTGTGGACGGCGACCTGGAGGGCATTCTCGAGGCCGCCTACACCGCCTGGCGGAAGGACCTTGCGGCCGGGCACGTGTCGGTGATGATTGCCGAAACGGTGGACACGGTGCGGGCGTTGAACGAGCGGGCTCGCCTGGACCGGATCGTCGCCGGGCAGGTTTCGGTGACCGGGGCGGTGGGCTTGCATGACGAGACGCAGGCCTCTCGCGGGGACCTGGTGATCACCCGGAAGAATGACCGGACACTGTCCACGAGCCGGGGGTGGGTGAAAAACGGGGACCGGTGGATCATCACGGCCACCCACCCGGACGGGTCGATCACCACCCGCCGCACTGGAAGACAAGCTGGCGGCAGGCTCCGGCTCCCGGCAGCGTACGTGGCCGACAACCTGGAGCTCGCATACGCGGTGACCGCGCACCGGGCGCAGGGTTCCACCGTCGACACTGCCCACGCGATCGTCCACTCCAGTTCGATGACGCGGGAGACGTTCTACGTGTCGATGACGCGCGGGCGCGAGGCTAACACCTGCTACGTCGCTACCGACCAAGCCCACCTCGAGGCACACCAGCACCTCCCCGACGGTGAGGTCACGGCCAGGAGCATCCTCACCGGGGTACTGAACCATGAGGGCGCCCAGAAGAGCGCCCACGAGATGATCATCGCCGAACACACCGCCTGGGCGGCCATCACCCAGCTCGCGGCCGAGTACGACACCATCGCCGCCGCCGCTCAATACGATCGCTGGGTTGCCCTTGTCAGTCGCAGCGGGTTGAACGCCGCGCAGACCCGGCAGGTGATGGAGTCGGAATCGTTCGGCCCTCTCACCGCAGAGCTGCGGCGGGCCGAAGCGCACCACCACAACCTCGACATTTTGTTCCCCAAGCTGGTGGCCGCCCGCGGGCTCGACGACGCCGACGACATCGGCGCGGTCCTCCGGCACCGGCTCCAACGGGCTATAACGGTCCGCAGCGGACGCAGCGGCGGCAGGCAGGCGCCGCGCCTCATCGCCGGCCTCATCCCCGAAGCCACCGGGCAGATGACCGCCGAAATGCTGGCCGCGCTCGCGGAACGCAAGACACTCATCGAACACCGCGCCATGGCAATCGCCGAAACCGCGGCCAGCGCTCGCGAGCCCTGGATAACACCGCTGGGGGAGCCGCCCACCTACCCGCGCCAGAAGCAACTGTGGCTCCAGCAGGTGCGGATCATCGCGGCCTACCGCGACCGTTACGCGATCACCGAGGTTGCAGCACTGGGATCGAATGGCGGCGACACGAACCAGCGCCTCGACGCCGAGCGCGCCCGCATCGCCGTCCGTACTGCCCAACGACTCGCCGCAGCCCCGACCGGGGCGACAGAACACGCCGCCGATCACACCCAGGACCGGTCCGAGCCCGCGCTCTGAAAGGCGGACGCGAGAAGGGCGAAACCCGTCCTTCTCCACGTTGCCGGGCCGAGGTAAAATTCAGTCAGGCAGACATATTTGGCCGACCCAGTACCAAGCCTGGGCGCCGTAACCCCGCCACCGGGTGTCCTATCGCTGATTCCGCGTGACTGCCTGACCGAAACCATTCGCGTCATCAGACAGGACACCACTGATGCTCACTCTCTCCATGCGGCTGGCAATCGCCCTCCGTGCTCTCCTGCGGTACGCACCAACGAACCGGCTCCTGAGTTGGCTCCGATCCCGTGGCGGCCTCAAGTGGGGCACACCATTCATGCTCGTCGGAGTTACCTACCTGCTTGCCGCGGCTCTCCTCACTCAGTGGCTGCACGATGGTGGGCCAGGATGGCTCAACCTGCTCGTCATCCTCTCCCTGTGGAACGGAATCAAATTCATCGGCTTTGGCCCCGTCAGCCTGATCCTTCTCGCCCGCCAGCGGCTCCGTGAAGGCCGACAGAAACCCAGCGAATAGCGGTGGGAGCCAAGGTCTCTCAAATAACTGGATCTGGTGCACGAGTCGGTCAGTTGACACATGGACGCGCCCCTGCCCCCGGTCGGGGGTCAGGCCGCACGCGGTCCTGCAGCGCACGCGGTCCTGCAGCTCATCGTCCTGGGGGCCGAGTGTCGCAACTGGCATACGGCGCCGCATGCCGCCGGCATCCTGTGTGATGTCCGGGTAGGTCTCGGTGTAGCTGCCATCCAACCACGATGGCGCGACCGGGCCGGGATCACCGTGGCCCGGCCCCACGACGTAGATCATGTCGAGTGCGCGTTGCATGATGGCCCGGTTCAGGTGGGCGTATTTGAAGTTCAGCCCCGGCGTGGTACCCCAATGCCCGAGCAGCCTGGGATTCCGCGATCGAGCAGCAGCGGCTCGCGCAGCAGCGGACTGTCGAGCAGACAAAATCCTGTCCTACCGAGAGGTAGTTCGCCGCGCGTCACCATGTATTGATGCGGTCCAGCTGTCTGGCATCGAGCACCGGATCCGTCCCCATCGAAGTAGACGGTGTTGTCATGGTTCATCAATTTCTCTGGATGGGGCTTCTTGGAGGATTACGGGGCGACGCTTGGTGTGGGTACCAGTCCGGGGCTGCCCGCGGGCGCAAGCGCCGCCGGGACTGGCAGGCGCAGCCTTTTCAGCAGGAGCGCGTTGACGGCCACGATGACGGAGGAACCGGACATACTGATCGCGGCGATCTCCGGGGTGAGCATGAGTCCGAATGCGGGGACAAAAACGCCGGCAGCGATCGGCAGGGCGATGGCGTTGTAGCCGATGGCCCAGCCGAGGTTCTGCCGCATCTTCCGCAGCGTCCCCTTCCCGATCCGCAGCGCGATGGCCACGTCGAGCGGGTCGGAGCGCATCAGCACCACGTCGGCTGTTTCGATGGCGACGTCGGTTCCGGCGCCGATCGCGATGCCGAGGTCGGCTTGGGCGAGGGCGGGGGCGTCGTTCACACCGTCACCGACCATCGCGACCTTCTTTCCGGCTCTCTGCAGCTCGGCGATCTTCGCGGACTTGTCCTCGGGCAGCACTTCGGCGATGACCGTGTCGATGCCCAGCAGCGACGCGATGCGCTCCGCGGTGGGCGTGTTGTCGCCGGTGAGCATGACGACTTCGATGTCTGCCTCGTGGAGGGCGTCGATCGCGGCTTTCGCGGTGTCGCGGGGTGCGTCGGCGAGACCGATGACGCCGGCGACTTTCCCATCGACGGCGAACATGATTGCCGTGCGTCCGGTCTCGGCAAGGGACTTCTGGGCCGCCTCGACCGGGGTGATGTCGATGCTCTGCTGACCCATCAGCCGGGTGTTGCCGAGCACGACCTGTCGTCCGTCGACCGTGGCGATGGCGCCCTGCCCGGCGACGTTGCGGAACGCGGACGCGGTCCGGCGCGGGATGTTCCGGCCGTCGGCGTAGGCGACGATCGCCTTCGCCAGCGGATGCTCCGATTCCCGCTCGAGCGCAGCCGCCAGCGACAGCAGTTCGAGGTCGTCCATACCGACGGGCAGGTAGTCGGTGACCTCGGGTTCGCCTTTGGTGAGAGTGCCGGTCTTGTCCAGCACAACCGTGTCGATGCGGGCGGCGGTTTCGATCCCGGCCGCGTTCTTGAACAGCACACCGCGTTTCGCGCCGAGACCGGTGCCGACCATGATCGCGGTCGGGGTGGCCAGTCCCAGCGCGTCGGGGCAGGTGATGACCACGACGGTGATGGCGAACAGGATCGCGGTCGGCACCGGTGCACCGGTCAGCCACCAGACCAGGAACGTCACGCTGCCGCCGATCAGGGCAACCAGCACGAGCCAGAATGCGGCCCGGTCTGCGAGACGCTGGCCGGGGGCTTTGGAGTTCTGCGCCTCCTGTACGAGCTTCACGATCTGTGCCAGTGCGGTGTCGGCGCCGACCTTGGTGGCGCGGACTCGCAGCGTGCCGGTGGTGTTCACCGTCGCGCCGATCACCTCGGAGCCTGGGGTCTTCTCCACCGGCATGGACTCCCCGGTGACCATCGACTCATCGATCTCGGATTCGCCGTCCTCGACCTTTCCGTCGGTAGGGACTTTCGCGCCGGGACGCACCAGCATGAGGTCGCCGGGGACCACCTCGGAGGTGGGCACCTCGACTTCTTGTCCGTCGCGGATGACCACGGCGCGGGCGGGGGCAAGCTCCAGCAGACGGCGGATAGCGTCGTTCGCCCCGCCGCGGGCCCGCATCTCGACCCAGTGGCCCAGCAGCACGAACGTGGTGAGGACGGTGGCAGCTTCGTAGAACACGTCGCCGCCGCCGGTGAGGGTGACGATCAGGCTGTAGATCCACCCGGCGCCGACCCCCACCGCTACGAGCACCATCATGTCCAGGGTGCGGGCGCGCAGCGCCCGGAAGGCGCCGTCGAAGAAGATCCAGGCCGAATAGAAGATCACCGGCAGCGACAGGATCAGGGTGAACACGTCGTCGCGCAGCCCGAACGGGGCCGGCACTGTGAACCCGAACACGCCTCGGCCGATCGGGGAGAACAGCAGGATCGCCACCGACAGGATCGCGGCCACCAGGAACCGGTTGCGCATGTCGCGGATCATCGACGCCATCGACATGCCCGCATGCCCGCCGCCGTGCCCCATCACCTCCTGGGCGGTGCGCGGCAGGGCGCCGTGGGCAGCATGACTCGAGTGCTCGGCATGATCGGTCTTGTCCGCCGGATGGGCTGTCGTGCCGGATGCGCGGTCGTGCATGTCGTGTCCGGTTATCGAGTCGTGTCCGGGATGATCGTGCATGGGTGCCGGCTCGGCGGTATGCGGTACGGCGTCGGGCGCCGCGTCCTGGCGTGCAGCCGCGTGGTGGTCGCCGAGCGCCTTATAAGGGTCGTGGGCGGGGTCGCAGATGTGTTGGGGTACCGATTGTCCGGCGCAGTGGTAGCCGCAGTCGATGATCCACTCGCGCAGGTGGGCCTGGGAGGTCACCTCCGGGTCGTAGGAGACGTTCGCCGTCTGTGCGACCGGGTTGGCCTCCACAGTGGTCACACCAGGTTGACGGCCGAGCGTTGCTTCCACGACGGCCTTCGAGGACGCCCATTGGACGCCCGAGACCTCCAGGACGACGGTGCGAATATCGTTGCTCACGCGCTTCTTCTCTCCGGTGCTGTTCAGGACGCCAGGTAGCCGAGGATGGTCATCATCCCGGACTCGGCGTGGTAGATGTTGTGGCAGTGCGCCGCCCATAGGCCCGGGTTGTCGGCGTCGAACTCGACGCTGAGGGTCTTGCCCGGAAGCACGATCGAGGTGTCCTTCCGTGGGCCACCACCGACGTGCTGGTAGGTGTGGCCGTGCAGGTGGAACGGGTGCCACATCGTCGTCGTGTTCTTGATGCGCAACCGCACCCGCTCACCTTGCAGCACGCCGAGGGCCCCGGCCATGGGGTT
Organism: Tetradesmus lagerheimii; assembly: GCA_902809745.2. Taxonomy (NCBI): domain Eukaryota; kingdom Viridiplantae; phylum Chlorophyta; class Chlorophyceae; order Sphaeropleales; family Scenedesmaceae; genus Tetradesmus; species Tetradesmus lagerheimii. Next base: position 10,072 of record CADDIJ020000213.1, read on the forward strand.
GGCCGGGTTGAATCGGCGCCCGTTGATGCCCCAGTCGTAGGCCATCATCGAACCGGTCAGGGCCGCTGTGAGCTCGCGGTCGACGCTGCGTTTCGCCAGGGCGATGTTGGAGGGTGCCGACAGCATTGCTGCGGTCAGCACTGTGTGGGTCAGCTCCGGAATCGATGCCGACGACACTGGTATAGCGCCGGCGCCGGTGCGGACGACGGCGAGGGCATTGGCGCTCTTTCCCTCAGCTGAAGCGACCAGGGGGAAAGCTCCGTCGCCCAGAGTCACGAGCGCGTCGTAGCGTTCCCCCATGCCGATGAGGATCGCATCGGTGTCGACCGGATTCACCGGGTATCCGTCGCTGTGCGTGACCGTGAGACGGTGGCCGCCGAGCGCGACCCGGAAGGCGGTGTCGCTGCCGGCGTTGATGAGGCGCACGCGAATGCGCTTGCCCGGCCTGCTAGTGAACGTCGCCGGATCGGCGGGCGGGCGCCCGTTGATGAGGAAGTAGGGGTAGGCGACGTCGCCGGCGTCTCCGCCGAGGAGGTTTGAGCGGCTGCCCATCATCATGTGGCTGCTCGAGCCGCTCATCATCACACCCATCCCGCCACCGAGCTCCTTGAGCACATCGTCGGGGGTGCCGGTGACCCCGTCGAGCCAATCGTCAAGGATCACCACCCATTCATCGTCATAACTGAGGGGTTCATGCGGGTCCTCGACGATGAGCGCTCCGTACAGGCCGCGATCCAGCTGCGGGCCCACATGAGGGTGGAACCAGTACGTGCCGGGCTGGTCGGCGATGAACTCATAGCTGAAGTCCTTGCCCGCCGCGATCGGAGCCTGAGTCGCTCCGGGCACGCCATCCATGTCATTGCGCAGGGCGACCCCGTGCCAGTGAACCGACGTCTCAGTTGGGAGCTGGTTGCGCATTGTCGCCCGGAGGGTGTCGCCCGCGCTCAGCCGAATCGTGGAGGCGGGAACCGTGCCATAACTCCAGGTGTTCGCCACGGTGCCGGCAAGATCGATCTGAGTGGGCGAGGCGGTCAGATCGACCTCCGTGACTCGTCGCGTGCCGCCACGGGCTCGTTCGGCCGCCCGAACCGCGGCGCCGGTGGGGGTGATGTAACGGGGACTCGGTGCAGCGCACGACGCCATAACCACCGCGGCCAGGGTGCCGGTGCCGACCGCGAGGAAGCCGCGCCTGGTGAGGCGGCGTACAGGGGAACTTTGTGTCATATCCTCGTTCATGAGTGGATCCTTTCGCAGCTCGTTCGGGTTGTCAGAGGCGAAGGTCCTGGCGCGATTTGAGTGCCCTGCTCATCGGGGACGCAGAGTTCCTGCGATGCGGACCCGGTGCGTGTCTTTCGCGCAGATTCGTTGAGGGCCACGCCCAAGCATTGGTGACCGTTCAGGGGGGTGAACTCGACACTGTAGGAGAGGTCGTCGAGGGCAGTCCCGGGGATCACTTTGCTTTGATCGATGGTGACGGCAACTGCAGGATCTCGCCCGAAGCTCGTGTAGGTGTACGAGGGTGCACTGCTGCCGTCTTGCAGCCAGAAGATTGAGTTGGCCTCGACGCAAGGCAGTGCGGACGCGACGGGGACAGCGACGCCACAGCGGAGCAGGATTCGCGCGGGATCTCCCCATGCCCCCGTCGATTGCGCGTTTGTTTCGCGGCGTGACAGTCCGGCAACAGTGTTCGGTAGCCGGACGGTGACGTTGGCGCAGGCAATGCTGTTTGCCTTTTCCGCGGGGATGGTCGCGACGGTCGGGGAGCAGCCAGCCAGCATCCCAAGGATGCCCGCCCCAGCGGCCAGCCAGGAGCGCCGAACAAGGCGGGAGGTCATCGAATGGCCCTTCGGTGTGCTAACCAAGGCTCACCCCTCGTTCGCGAAGGAAGGGCACGGGGTCGGTCAGTTGGCCATTGATCCGGGTGGTGAAATGCAGATGGCAGCCGGTCGAGCCGCCGGTGGTGCCGACGCGTGCGATCTGCTGGCCGGAAGCGACCTCCTCGCCTCGGGCGACCAGCAGGCCGCCGTTGACGATGTGGGCATAGCCGGTGGAGGTGCCGTCGCCGTGGTCGATCTGAATGTAGATGCCGAGGTCGCCGTTCCAGCCGGCATAGGTGACGCGGCCCGAGTGAGCGGCGAAGATCGGCGCACCGCATCCTTGACCGGCGATGTCGACTCCGGTGTGCAGTTTCCACACCCTGTAGATGGGGTGAAGGCGCATCCCAAAGGGGCTGATGATGTATCCGCTGACGGGTCGCGCCCATCCTTGGGCATTGACTTGCCCGACCGCCGTGGCGGCGTTTCGAGCAGCGACGCCCGCGCTGTAGTCCGCCTCGGTGACCTGCCGCTTTTGAACCAGAACTGAGAGCTGAGTCTGTAACTGCTGTTGGTGTTCTTGCTGCGCCACCAGTGCAGCGTTCGCTGCATCGGATGCAGCCTGGGCAGTGAGCAAGGCTGCCTGGGCCGTGTCGCGGAGCTCGGCGAGCTTCGCCTGCGCCCGGCGCGCTTGTTTGGTCAAGGAGGCGGCGGAGTTCTTGAGTTGCAGTGCCTTGGCGTAGACCCCGTCGGATTGCACCGAGAGTCGGCTGAGCACGGAGAGCCGGTAGAGCAGATCGTCGGCATTGCCGGGGCGCGCGATCAGCGACGAGGTGAGATCGGTGTTGCCTGCTCTGGCAAGCGCTCCGAGCAATCGGCCAGCGGCAAGCCGAGCTGTGTCGGCTTTCGACTGGGCGGTCCTGGCTTGAGCACCGAGCTGCCCGGCGATGAAGGCCTGCTCGTCGTAGGCGCGTTGGGCGTCGTCATATGCTGTCCCCGCCGACTGCTCAGCTGCCTGAGCCGACTCGAGCGTTTGCTGCATCTGGGTGAGGAGGGACTGGATGCGGGTGATCTCGAGTTGCGCTGCCGCCTCGCTCGCCCGGGCTGCTTGCACGTCGGCCCAGCTCGGGTAGTCGACCGTGGACGCGTGAGGAGCGGCAGCCGCTGTGCCGCCGAGTGCAATGAGGGACAGCACCGCGACGATGACGATCACGAACCGTGCGAGGAACACTTTGGCGCGGCTCACTGCACAGACCCTCCACTGCAAGCGGCGCCCGCTTCTGGAGTTTGTCGCCCCTGCTGGTATTTCGTGAGGAAGCTCGCCAGACGCGTGTCCGATGGATCGGAAATGCGCAACTGGACCCCCCACGCCGAGGCGACGATCGGGCTCGGGAGGTTGTTTCGCGGTGATAGGATCTCGGACTTCTGATGCCGGGCCTGCTCGGTGAGCTGTGTGACCTGGGCGGGCGGCAGATTGCCGGCGTAGGTGATCCACACGGCGCCGTGCTCGAGGGAGTGCACAGCACGGCCTTCGCTAACCGGTAACCGGTAGGTCGCGAAGGTGAGGTAGGTCGCGTCGTGATCCCCTCCGACGGGAGGGTCCGGCGCGTAGGGTCCGGGTTTGGCCACGTGATTGCGCGTCAGATTCTTGAAGGTCCGCACCCCGGCGATGGGGCGCTTGGCCGCTTCCTGGATGGCGGAATTGTGCGCCTGGGTCTGAACGAGGACAACGCCCGTTGACGCGATGAGTCCGCCGATGACCGCGATGCCGATCCCGAAGATCAGGATCGTCCGCCGCCGCTCCCGCCGCCCATGGCTGCGGAGTTGCGCGGCCACCGCTTGTCGAGCCGCCACGCGTGGCTTTATGCGCCCCATAAAGGGCTCCTTTCCTTAGATCGGGAGAACGGTTCCGCCGATGAGCGGTTGGATGGCGTACATCAGAGCCGTCCACACGCCCGTGACCATCAGCACCCCGATACCGATCATGGTGATCCCGCCGGCGAGGTTGACCGCACGGATATGCCGGCGCAGGAAGGAAGTCGCTCGGGTCGCCCAGCCGAACCCGAGAGCGATCAGCAGGAACGGGACGCCCAAGCCCATGGCGTAGATCAGGGTGAGAAGGGCTCCGCGCGCTGCCGACCCACTGTTCAGGCTCAGCACGGAGATGGAGGCCAGGGTCGGGCCCAGGCAGGGTGTCCATCCGAGTCCGAACACGAATCCGAGGACCGGCGCCCCGATCAGGCTGGCTCGCGGCCGGAACGACACTTTCAGCGATCGTTGCAGCCACCCGAACAGCCCGACGAAGAGGAGACCCATCAAGATGACCACGACGCCCAGCACCCGGATCAGGGGATCCTGCCAGCGCAAGAGCCACGCCCCTAGACTTCCGAATAGGGCACCGTAGGCGGCGAACAGCACCGCGAAACCCAGAATGAACAGGGCGACGCCGGCGACCAGGCGACGGCGTGCGGGATCAGCGGCACCACCGAGGTAGCCGAGGTAGCCCGGGACCAACGGCAGCACGCAGGGCGACGCGAAAGAGACCAACCCGGCGAGCAAGGCCAGCGGGATGGCCAGCCACAGCTGTCCGGACGCGATCACATTCTGCATGGACACCATGACGCAACCGAGCCGACGATGAGTGCCGCAGACACGGCGATGCTCATGGCGCGGCGGTTCCGTGCATTCCGCTTCATCGGGTCTGCTTCGAGGGGCGCCTGCGGCCGGCCAGGATCGCACCGAATATCAAGAGCAGGGCCCCGGCAGGATAGCCGGCGGCGAGGTCGAGCCAGCCGGGCGGCTGCCCAGGTCCGAACGCTTCGATGTGCGTGAGCCAGTGGGTGATCGCGACGAGGCCGCCGGCGATCATCAGCGCTTGCCCGAGCCGGACGAGGCGGCGGTGAACGCGCCACCGGTGCGCGAAATCGTCTGGACTGGCTTCGGTGCCTTTCTTAGCGGCCATTGCCTTTCCTTTCTTGGGGGCCGGATCGTTCATTTGAGGCCGGAGTACGAGTGCAGTCCGGTGAAGAAGACGTTCACGATTCCGAAGTTGAACAAGACCGCGGCGAATCCGATGACCGACAGCCACGCGGATCGGTTACCGACCCATCCGCGGGTCGCTTTGGCGTGGATGTAGGCGGCGTAGATCACCCAGATGATGAAGGTCCAGACCTCCTTGGTGTCCCAGCCCCAGTAGCGGCCCCAGGCGCGCCCTGCCCAGATCGCTCCCGCCATCAGGGTGAAGGTCCACAGGGTGAAGCCGACGATGGTGAGGCGATAGGCGAGCTTGTCCAACTTGTCGATCGATGGGAGGGCAGCGATCGCCCGGGCGGCCCGACCGCCGAGGCGCTGTGACTTCTGCTGCCAGCTGGCGAGGATCTGGCTGCCGCTGACGGCGAAGGCGATCCCGAAGAAGGCGGTCGCCAAGAGGGCGACGAGAACGTGGATGACGAGCCACGCCGATTGCAAGGCGGGTGGCAACGGCACGACGGGTACGTAGAATCCGACTGTCGCGATGCCGAGCAGGATGACGACCAGGCCGACCACGATCGGGCCGAGGATCATCAGCCTCGTTCGGCGGATGACGACGACGAACACCAGCATGATCAGCAGGCTGCCGGTCAGGGAGAACTCGAACATGTTCGCCCAGGGGACGCGACCGGCTGCGACACCGCGAACGACGACCGCGACGACATGGAGGATCATCCCGAGGATCGAGAGGGAGAATCCGACCCGCGCAGCTCGGCCCATTCGAGGCGGTGGTGCATTGTTCGGGCGTTCTTCAATGATCGTGGTCGTGCCCGTTCCTGCGGATACGAGCGCTGGTACAGCCATGGTGGTGGAGGCGCGGGCTCCGAGGTCGAGGGTGTAGCCGATGAAGGCGCACACATACACGGCGATGACCGAGTACGCCAAGATGAGCGAGATCTGATCCAGTAGCGGGGTCATGCGATGCCTTTCTGGTGGGGGTAAGTGCTCAGCTGTGCGAGGGTTGCGTCTAACCGGGGGTCGTCGCCGCGGGCGAGCGCCGCGTACTCGAGCTCGACGCCTGTTCGGGTCGGCTGGGCGCGAACCCAGATCCGGCGGCGGGGGACGAACAGCGCCGCGGCCAGAGCGGCGAGGATCAGTCCGGCGAATCCGAACATCGGGTATTGGGTTGGGTCGTGGGTGATCTGAAACGATGCGAACCGCGGAATCGCTCCCAGTTCGATGCTGCCAAGACCCTCCGGCAGCGCAACGGCTTTCCCCGGCGTCAACGTCAGCGAGTGCACGGATGTTGACGGCCCGGTGATCTGAGTCAACCGTGACGTGTCGAGGGAGTACGCGGAGCTGGGGATGCCGCTGTTGAGGCCGAGGTCGCCGGTGTAGACGTTGAGGCTGACGACGGGATTGATCAGATCGGGGTAATTCGAGAAGGACGCGCCGGAGGTCGAGTTCGCTTGCGAGGGATACAAGAAGCCGAGGAATCCGAGCTGTTTCGCCAGCCCGTCGGGAACTTTAATCACGCCCAGGCTGGTGAGGTTGGCGTCTTGGGGCAGGAACGGGACCGTGTCCTTGAAGACGACCTTGCCCGCCGGGTCTCTCACCGTCAGCTGAGGCGCGTACCCGTTTCCGAGCAGGTAGATGTCGTTCCCCTCGACGGAGAGAGGTTGGTTGACTTTGATCGTCGAGCGAGTGTCTGACCCGCTTTGCCCGGCGACGGTGACCGACGCGGTGTAATCGCTCACCATGCCGATGGCATTGCGGTTGTCTTGGACGTAGCTGACTTTCAGCGTGCTGAGAGACAGTGAGAACGGGGCCAAACTGCTGTCGGTGACGAAACGTCCGGGATCGAAGGAGTCGAACGCGAGACGGGAGTTGACGAACGTCTGCCCCTCGACCACGACCCGCTGTCCCGTGTACTTGAATCCGGCACCGATACTCACGGTCAGGAGAACGCCGATCAGGGCAACGTGGAACAGCAGATTGCCGGTTTCGCGGAGGTATCCCCGCTCGGCCGAGATGGAGGTGCGCCCCCGACTATCCGTGTAGACGGCAGTTCGATATCGCTGCCTGCGCAGTTCTCGGTGGACTTCGTCAAGGATGTCGGTGGCTTGGAACCCATCCAGCACACGAGTCTGGTAGGCAGGCAGACGAGAGAGGTTGAGGGGGGTCACTGGCGGCTTCGCGCTGAGGGCTTTTGCATGGTGCCGAGTCCGCGGGATGACGCAGCCGATCAAGGACACGAAGAGCAGAAGATAGATCGCCGAGAACCAGGGCGAGGTGTACACGTTGAAGAGCTGGAAGAACTCCAGCACGCGGGCCTGGCCGGGGTCTCGGGCGATCAGTTGAGACACACCGTTCGGGTCCGAGCTTCGCTGTGGAACGAGAGATCCGGGGACGGCCGCCATCGCAAGTAGCAGCAACAACATCAGTGCCGTGCGCATGGAGGTCAGTTGCCGCCATGTCCATCGGAGCCAGCCGAGGGGCCCCAGGCGTGCGTTCTGAGCCGTGTCGCCGCTGTCCACATGCCCCTCGGGTCGGCTCGTGTCGGGGGCTTGGGTTGACGTGTCGACGCTCATGCGACGGTCACCGGTTCCGATTCCTGGGCTGGCTCACGGGTCAGCTCTCTGCGCCGCCGCCTGGAGCTCAGCAAGATCACGGCGCCGATGGCCGCCATCGCGACCGCGGTCAGCAAGTTGATCTTGATCCCCAGTGGCGCCCACTCGGTGGGGTCGAGGCGGAAGTACTCGAACCAGGCGCGGCCGAACCCGTACCAGACCAGATACATGCCCAGGGCGACCCCGGTGCCGGTGAAGCTCTTCCCCTCGTGGTGGGCGGTTCGTTCGACGATGATGATCAGGAGGGCGCCCAGAAGGTTCCAGACGAGTTCATACAGGAACAGGGGGTGGAACAGCGTTCCGGCCGGGAGGCCGGGCGGGAACGCAGGACTGTGCGGATCGATCTGCAGCCCCCACGGCAGTGTCGTCGGCGAGCCGTACAGCTCCTGGTTGAAATAGTTGCCCAGCCGCCCGACGGCCTGAGCGACCAGCATTCCAGGGGCAAGAGCATCCGCGAAGACGATCAGAGGGATGTGTGCCCGGCGGGCGCCGATCCACAGTCCGATGATTCCCAGAACGACGGCACCGAAGATTGCGATGCCTCCCTCCCAGACGTAGAGGACCCGCCACAGGTCGGCTCCGGGGTAGAAATAGTCGCCGGGGTGCGTCAGGACGTGATACAGGCGTCCGCCGACGATGCCGAACGGGACGCCCCAGAGGGCCATGTCGACAGCGGCCGATCGCTGGTAGACAGCGCGCTGCAGCCGTCGGCCGGAGATGATAACGGCGAGGACGATTCCGGTCAGGATCCATAAGGCGTAGAAGTGGATCTGCAGGGGACCGAGGTTGAAGTAGCTGATGGTGGGGCTCGGGATGAAGGTGGGGGTCATCGGGGGGTGCCTTCGTCAAGGGTGTCCTGGATCAGGGTTTGGAGTATGGAGCGCGCCGGGATCCGGCCGATGATCCGGGCTGCGACTCGCCCTTGTCGGTCGAGCACCAACGTGGTGGGGACCGCGTTGGGGGCGATCTGTCCGGCGAAGGCGAGCTGCACCGCACCGGTGCGGACATCGAGGATCGACTCGTATTCGATGCCGAACGTCTTGGCGAACGCGGCGGCGGTGTCGGCTTCGTCGCGTACGTTCACTCCGACGAAGACGACACCTTCAGGCCTGAACTGGGCGTCGAGTGCCGCGAGGTCCGGAGCCTCTGCCCGGCAAGGTGGGCATCCCGCGTACCAGAAGTTCACCACCACTGGCGACCCGAGCCAGGCGGTCGAGTCGGCGGTGGACCCATCGACCTGGGGTCCGCCGAAGGTGATCGGTTTGCCGCGATCGGCTGGTTTGATCTCGGTGATGGTGTTGTCGAAGGTGGTTGAGCCCTTGTCGGTAGCAACGAGGCTGGAGGGTGTCTCCGCACAGCCAGTCAGCAGCAGAATGAGAGCGATGGTGAGGGGAAGTCCTCGCCGAAGGAACGTCACCATGTCGTCACCGCGTCCCAGGTGGTGCCCCAGTCAGTCGAACGTTGGATTCCGCTCTCCGTCGCGACGACGAGCGTCAATGCTCGGCCGGTGAGCACGGTGGTGAGCGCCTGCGTCCCTTTGGGAGCGTCGCCGGTGCGCAGCCAACCGCCTTGGAACAATCGCCAGACGGCACCTCCCGCGGAGATCCCAGCCAGGGTCCCCTGAGCCGGGGTTCCACGGGCGAGCAAGTGCAGTTTCGGACCTACTGCCGGTGTCCACGTGGTGCCGCCATCGGTACTGATCCTCACCCCGGTGGCCGTCGCCGCGAACAACCGGCCACTTGCGGTCTCGATGGCGTTGGCGCGAGGACCGCTCACAGTAGTCCAGACCGTGCCTCCGTCAGCGCTTCGCAGGATGGAGTTGGAGGTGTCGATAGCGAAGAACTGAGGCTGTCCGTCTACTTGCGTTGCCGTGAGGTTGCGCAGTTGCCGGTGCCCGTACACGGCCTGCGCCGTCCATACCTTCCCGTGATCGGTGCTGGTGGCGAATCCCAAGGAGGGGCCGCCACCGGTCCAACGGGCTGAGCCGTACAGGGTCTGCCGGAAAGAGGTGAGGGCGGTGAGGTCCCGTCGTGATCCGATCGGACCGACCAAGGTGGGCCCTCGTGACCACAGGGAGGTCTCGTACAGGCCCGTGTGGGTCGCAACGAGGAGATGCCCATCCGAACGGTCGAGTTCGAGTTCGTGGACGTGCCCGGGAAACTCTGGTCGGGGTGACGCTGCGGCTTGGGCGCCGATCAGCGCCGCAACGGTGACGACTGCAGCGAGAGTTGTTGCTGCGAAGGTCATGGGGTGACCTCCTTCTGAAGCCACGCGAACGGGTCGATGGCCTGTGTGCCGTCGAGGAAGATACCCAGATGGAGATGAGGTCCCGTGCTTTGGCCGGTGTCGCCGACGAGACCAATCAGATCGGTGACTTTCACGCGGTCGCCGGCTTTCACGGCCAGTGACCCGCCCAGCATGTGCGCGTAGACGCTGCGGACCTTCTGGCCGTTGATCGTGTGGTCCACGATGGCGTACACCCCGAGCTCACCACTGGGATTGCCGACCTGAGTCACAATGCCGTCGGCGATGGCCTGGATGGGGGTTCCGATTCCGGGCGTCATGTCGATGCCGTCGTGGTAGCTGGAGCATCCGGCGCACGGTGCCACGCGCGGGCCGAAGCCGCTGCTGATCGGGACTCCGCGAGTGAAGGGCCATTGGATGGGGGAGTTCGGGTTGTTGGTGAACGTGTCGGCAGTGCGCGCGTACGGTTGCAGGCCCGCAGGCAGGGACTGCGTGATCGAGTATTGGCTGCGGCTGTCAACGGTCGAAGGAGCGTAGTCGCCGATGGCGAGATTCTGAGTTGCGGAACGTGGCGCAGCCGGTTTCGTTTGATCGAGTCCGTTTGCGAAGGCCGGGAGCGCGAATGGCACCATCAGCAGCGCCGCGGCGAGGAACCCGATCACCGCTTTGCCGCTGGCACGCACCCGTCGTCGCCGCGCGGTCCTTCTGTGTGCGCGCCGGATGTCGCGTCGTGTGCTGGGTCTGCCTGAGGGTCGAGTCATGAGGGGTATCTCGCTGAAGCGAGCCCGGGCAGACCGTCCATGAGGTGAACGGTCTGCCCGAGCAGCTACATGGAGGCGAGCAGATCCTTCATGGTCGCGATTTCAGCTGTCTGCGCGGCCACGATCTTCTTCGCCAAGGCGAGCGCGGCGGCATCCTGGCCCGAGGTGAGTTCTTCATTCGCCATGTCGATGGCGCCCTGATGGTGCTGCGTCATCTGCTGCAGGAACAGCTTGGACGAGTCCTGGCCTGAGGCGTTCCTCAGCGCGTCCATGTCGGCCTGCGACATCATCCCGTTCATGGCCATCCCGTCCATCGCGGCGGGGGACGGCTGGCCCCATGCTTTCAGCCAGGCGGTCATGGTCACGATCTCGGGATCTTGCGCGGCCTTGATCTGCTTGGCGAGGTCGAGAACCCGGGAGTCGACGCCGGTCTTGGCGAGGACGATGTCGGCCATCTCGACAGCTTGCTGGTGATGCGGGATCATCTGCGTTGCGAAGGCGATATCGGAGTCGTTGTGCCCGGAGGCCGAGTCCGCGGTCGGGCTGGATGAGGTATCGGACGAACTGCCCCCCATATCCATGCCCTGCATGGAGCATCCGGCCAGGACCAGTGCGGTGCTGAGGAGGCCGACGGCCATCAGGATTGTACGGCGTTTCATGTCATTCTCTTTTCGTCGTAGTTGATTGCTCATCGCATGCCGGACGGCAGCGATGTGTCCGCAGTGCGGAACTGAATCAAATACGGCTGATAGAGAGGAACGTGAGGGACGGCGGCGATGGGGGGGCGAGGCTGCTGAGGCGTGCGGCCATCAGCGCCAGAACACTCAGCAGGCTCTCGGCGCTGATCCAACCGCGAAACGCGACCAGAGCGGCAATAGTGAACGTCGTGAGCAGCAGCGCCAGGAGGCACGCCATTGCCCCCATGTCATGGGTTGGCCCGCAGAACTGGTCGCAGGCACCCACCGTGGCGTCCCCGGGAATGCTGTCGGTCATCTGCGCTACCGGTGCCGTGACGGACATGCTGGCGTGCTGCCCGGTCGTGTCTCCGGAGGCAGCGAGAACGTGCATCGCGAGAAGGCCGACCATCAGCGCAGGGGCTGCGAACAGGCCGAGCAGGACTCGTTTCCATCTCGTGGAGCGGGCGCGGCGAAACAACGTGTAGTTGTCGTCGTGGCCGCTGAGGATGGACATCATGTCAAGCGTACCGTGAGACCGTGAGAGATCGGGCATTGGTGGGTCGCCCAGGGCTAAGAGTCAACTCAGAACGTTGGCATCAGGACCGAACCAGACGTGCAATAGCTGCACTTGCCTCGCGGAGCTTCTCCTCAGCCACCGGGCCGCCCTGTTCGGTGGCTTCCGCGACGCAATGGATGAGGTGATCATCGAGCAGCGCCAAGGCGACAGCCTCCAGCGCGCGAGTCGTGGCTGACACCTGGGTGAGGACGTCGATGCAGTAGGTGTCGTCTTCGATCATTCTCGCGACGCCACGCACCTGCCCCTCTACCCGGCGAAGCCGAGCGAGCAGTGCGTCCTTGTCACCGACGTAACCGTGCATCTGGTCGCCCTCCGTCCTGGTTCAGTGCGCCGCGTGGGGGTGACCGTAGCGGTGCGGGTCCGCATCGAAGGTGTCGGCGCAGCCATTCGAGCAGAAGTAGAAGGTGGTTCCGTCGTGCTCGCGGGTCGCGGCGGCGGTCTTCGGGTCGATGTTCATGCCGCAGACGGGGTCGGTGACGAGGGTCGGGTTCTCGGAGTTGTGCTCGTTGTGGTCGGTCATGGGAGTGTCCTTACTTTCTTGCTGATTGCCGAGCTCGACCACCGGGATGACGGTTGAGGCCGCGGCCGGGATGGCTGCGGGCTTAGGGGTGAACCGGCTCAGCCGGCTCGAGTTGGTGACGACCGAGAGTGACGACAATGCCATCGCGAGCGCCGCGATCATTGGACTGAGAAGCACGCCGAATGCTGGGTACAACACGCCGGCGGCGAGGGGGATGCCGATGATGTTGTACCCGAATGCGAATCCAAGATTCTGCCGGATGTTACGCATGGTGGCACGGGACAGGTCGATTGCCGTGACCAGCCCGGCGAGGTTTCCGGAGATCAGGGTGATGTCGGACGCTTCGATGGCGACATCGGTTCCGGTTCCGATCGCCGACCCCACGTCGGCCTGGGCGAGAGCTGGGGCGTCGTTGATGCCATCGCCGACCATCCCGACGACGCGGCCCTCGCCTTGCAGGCGCCGCACTTCGCGGGCCTTATCTTCGGGCATGACCTCCGCGACGACGCGGCCGATCCCGACATGGCGGGCGATCGCCGCAGCGGTGGCGCGGTTGTCGCCGGTCATCATGACCACATCGATTCCACGCGCCGCCAGGTCGGCGACCGCGGAGATCGACCCGTCCTTGATCGTGTCAGCAACACCCACCACTCCGGCCGGGCGACCGTTGACCGCTACGAGCATCGGAGTCTTGCCGTCCCCCGCCAGACGCTCCAGGTTCGCGGTCAAAGTCGAAGCGTCGACGCCGCCCGCCGCCAGCAGTCGCGCATTGCCGACAAGTACCGTCTCACCGTCGACCTGCGCACGCACTCCCTGTCCGGTGATTGAATCGAAGGTGCTCGAGCGGGGGATGTCGAGACTCCGATTTTGTGCTCCGGCGACGATCGCAGCCGCCAGCGGGTGCTCCGAGTCGCGTTCAGCGGCGGCGACGAGCGTGAGCAGCTTGTCCGCGTCAAACCCATCAACAGGCAAGACGTCGGTGAGAATCGGGGTGCCATTCGTGATCGTACCCGTCTTGTCCAGGATGACCGTGTCGATCTTGTGGGCGCTCTCGAGCGCTTCAGCCGATCGGATCAAGATGCCATTGCTGGCGGCCTTCCCGGTGGCGACGGTGATGGACAAGGGAGTTGCGAGTCCGAGTGCGCAGGGGCAGGCGATGATGAGCACCGCGACCGCGGCGACCAACGCGTACACTCCGGCAGGGGGAGGACCGAACACCCACCAGGCGGCGAAGGTCCAGATGGCGATCGCGATCACGGCGGGCACGAAGTAGCCGGAGACCTTGTCGGCCAGACGTTGGATGGGTGCTTTGGAACCCTGGGCTTCCCGGACCAGCCTGATGATCTGAGCGAGCATGGTGTCGGCCCCGACCTTGGTGGCGGCGTAGCGGAACGAGCTGGTCTGATTGATCGTCGCTCCGATCACCGTGTCACCGACGGACTTGACCACCGGTAGCGGTTCGCCGGTGATCATCGACTCGTCAATTGCGGAACTGCCTTCGGTGACCTGACCGTCCACCGGCAGTTTCTCGCCAGGGCGGATAACGACTATGTCACCGACCACGACGTCGCCGACCTGAACTTCGAGTTCGTGACCATCGCGGACGATCCTGGCCGTTCGAGGCTGGAGGCCGATCAGGGTGCGGATGGCTTGACCGGTGCCCGCTTTGGCCCGGGTCTCCAAGAGCCGACCGATGAGGATCAGGGTGAGGATGACGCCCACAGCTTCGAAATAGACCCCGCGCGCGTCAGCCGGAAGGGCCGAGGCGAAGAAGGTGGCAACCAGGCTGAATCCGTAGGCAGCGATCGTGCCGAGCGTGATGAGTGAGTTCATCTCCGCCGCGCGGTGGGTCAACGCGAGCCAGCCGGTGCGATGAATGGGCCACCCGGTGTAGAGCATGACCGGAGTGATCAGCAGGAACTGGAACCAGGGCGCCAGCAGAAGCGGCGGCACCCACGTCGCGCCGAAAAGATCGTGAGCCATCACCGACAGGAACACAGGCAGAGTCAGCAGGGCACCAACGATCACTCGCCGGAGCAGGTCGTTGATCTCTTTCGCATGCTCAGCGGATTCGTGATCTCCGTCGTCCTCCGCCACGGGGCCATCGTCGCCCCCTCGGTCGGAGAGGGCGAGTGTGGGCGTCTCCAGCACAGCGGTCGCTGTCCGCTGACCCTCTGCGCCGGCAACCACCCTGACCGTGCCATGGAGCATGTTCATCCCGCATGCGAACTCGAAGTCGCCGATCCGATCAGGGGTGAACTCCACGGCGGTCGTGGCGTAGGCCGGCAGACTCTGGTTCACCTTGAAATCAGGGAACACCACACGAGAGGAACAGTCGCCCGTCTCTTGGCGGTCGAACAGCAAACGGGTCGGCACCCCCTGCGCCACCTCGACCACGCTCGGAGAGTACCCACCGCTCACCCTGATGGTTTGCACCTGGACGTTGCCGTCGACGATCGCACGCTTCGCCGCGCGAGGGGCAAAGAAGTACCAGGCCAACAGCGCAGTCAGCGCGGCAGCGCTCACAACAACGACAACATTCATGGCAGCCACCCTGTCCGTTTTGCGGTGTTCGATTGGCGAACGATAACGAGTATACCCCCTGGGGGTATGGTTAGCTTGGAAACCCGATTCCGCGGCTCCATTTCGCACGTTGCCTGAGACGGATCGGAAGGTCAGGCGTGCGGGACGTGCTCGTGTTCGCGGTGTGCCTGTGGTTCGATCTGGAAGGTCGAGTGCTCGATGCTCACCTCGAAGTGTTCGGCGACACACGCCTGTAGCTGGTCGAGGAGGCGCGGCGCACGATCGTCCCGGAAACATTTCGGGTCGACCGTGATGTGGGCGGTGAGCACCGGGAGACCGGTGGCGATCTGAGTGGCGTGCAGGTCATGAACATCGCGCACGTATGGAAGCGCCAGCAGATGCCCGCGCAGGGCGTCGAGGTCCAGCCCGGCGGGGGTGGATTCCAGCAGCACCCTGGTTGTTTCGCGCAACAGCTTGATTGCGCGGGGGAGGATGAGCGTACCGATCACTATGGCGGCGATCGCGTCTGCGCCTTGCCATCCCGTGGCGGCGATCACGATCGCAGCGACGATCACGCCGACCGACCCGAGCGCGTCGTTGACCACTTCGAGGAACGCGGCGCGGAGGTTGAAGCTGGCGTTGCGGCCGGAGAACAGCACCATCATCGAGACGATGTTGCCGAGCAGGCCGACGACCCCGAATATCAGCAGCCCGGCGGCCGGGATCTCCGGCGGTTCGAAGAGGCGTCGAATGCCTTCGACGAGTACGAACAGTCCAACCCCGAGCAGGATCGCCGCCTGCAGGGTGGCGGCCAGCACCTCGGCACGAGCGAAACCCCACGTTCGCTTCGACGTGGCAGGCCGCAACGCCAGAGAGGACGCCAGTAGAGCGACTAGGAGACCCCCGGCGTCCGTGGCCATGTGGCCGGCGTCAACGATGAGTGCGAGGCTGCCCGTCAGGACCGCTCCGGCGATCTCGGCGACGAGGATGCTGGCGGTGATGCCGAATGCGACCGCCAGCCGGGTCTGGTTCGCGACGTGTGCGGTGCCGTGGTTGTGGCCGTCACTCATGGCGGTCCTCGTGGTGGTCGTGCTCGACGACTCGTTCACCTGTCAGAGCGGTGACCGGGATGGCGCAGGTGTCCCCTCGCCAGGCTTCGATGCCTTCCTTGATGGCCCAGCCCGCAATGACGAGGGCCGCGATCGAGTCAGCCCATGCCCACCCGAACAGGGTGTTCAGCAGCAGGCCCACCAGGAGAGCGGCGGACAGGTAAGTGCAGAGGAGGGTCTGCTTGGAATCCGCAACCGCGGTCGCCGAGCCCAGTTCCCGACCGGTGCGGCGTTCGAACCAACTCAAGAACGGCATGATGACCAGGCTCACCGCAGCAAGGACAATCCCCACCGTGCTGTGCTCGGCCTCCTGGCCGCCGAAGAACGACAGGCCGGTGCTAATGAGGACGTAGCCGGCCAAGGCGAAGAAGGAGAACGCGATGAACCGCAACGCCACCTTCTCGCGCGCCTCAGGATCGCGTGCCGAGAACTGCCACGCGACCGCGGCGGCGGAGAGCACCTCTACGATCGAGTCGAGCCCGAACGCGATGAGCGCCGTCGAGGACGCCGCGGCGCCCGCCGAGAGCGCGACGACCGCCTCGAGCCCGTTGTATGCGATCACCACGCCGACGACCCAGCGGATCCGACGCTGCAACTGCCGCTTGCGGATCGGGCCGAGCACCCGGATCGGCGCGCCTGCTGCAGCGGTCACTCGGCGGGCTCGCAGCAACCGGGCACGTCGCAACGGGCGTCGATGCAAGGTGCCCCGTCATCCACGGCCAGAACCACATTGGTGAGAGCGGTGAGGGCCCTCGTGAGGTGCGGGTCAGCGATCTCGTACCGGGTCTGCCGACCTTCGGGTACAGCGACGACGATCCCGCAGCCGCGTAAGCATGCCAAATGATTCGACACATTCGTGCGGGTCAACTCCAGGTCCCGAGCCAGCTGCGCCGGATACCCGGGTTGGTCAAGCAAGCTCAGCAGGATTCTCGAACGGGTGCCGTCCGCCATCGCGCGACCCAAGCGGTGCATTGCATCGACACGAGGAGCAATAGTCAGCATCTACTGACTATACAGCTGTGAGTGGCCAGTGGGTACCGAGCGGGCTATGGATGTGGTCGACCCGTCGATCACTGGAGTTTCTTACCCCGACCGAAGAAAGCGCGAGCCGCAGAAGTTGCTCGTTCCTGGTGGCGTGTTCGCCGGCATCGTCCGCAACACCAGCAAAGTCCGGTTCCGCCTGGGACTCGACCACGGCGACAACATCCACGAGGCAGACGGATACGCCGTGACCGGAACGACCACGTAGTCAGTCGCGCCGGAGTCCGTCGAGGACGATGCTGACCAACCGGTGGGCCGCAGCTTTCGAGCGTGCTGCGCTGGCTGCGCTGACGGCGTGGAGGCAGTAGCTTGCGAGCTCGCTGGGGGATGTATCGGTCCGCACGTCGCCGGCGGCAGCGGCGTCCGCGATGAGCTGCTGGATGAAGTCGTGCAGGTGCTGTTCGGCTTCACTGACGTGTTGCCCCCGGTGTAGGAAGGCGGCCAGGTCGTCGTCGGCATGGCCGTGTGAAACGTCGGCGTATGCCCGCAGTACGGCCTCGAGTCGTGCGCCCGGTGTGGTGGTCTGGTCGCGGACATGGGCGAGGTGGTCGAGGTGGTGGGCGATCTGGCGCTTGTGCCAGGCGGTGAGGATCGACTCGACGTCGGGGAAGTATTTGTAGAGGGTGGCGCGGCCGATGCCGGTCTCAGTCGCGATCTGCGACATGGTCACCGACAGCAGGCCGTGCTCCGTGACGAGCGCGGCGGTGGCGTCGAGGGTGGCGTCGTAGACGGCGTGCTTGTGCCCTTCGATCGTCTCGTCCCACAGCTTCGGCATCTTCGTATGGTACAGCGCGACTCTCATCGAGTCACGATGTCCTTTACATAAACATTGTGTATTGATAAAGTCGCTGCAGTGATCCTGCAGGCGCGGGTCACCGAGAGTCATTGACCCCAGACGTAGGAGAGTTCATGCCAGAGTTGCCTCAGCATCCCGACAGCACCGAGCCCGCCAGTGGCGGCCCGCGACGCACGCTGCGGACGGTGGTCGTGGTTGTTGTCGTCGTGTTGCTGGTGGCGGCCTTCATCGTTCTGCACTTGACCGGTGTCCTCGGGGCCGGGCAGCACTCATGATCGAGGTGACGCGGCTCGGCAAACGCTACGGAGCCACGGTCGCGGTTGACGAACTGTCGTTCAGCGTGCCGGCCGGTCAGGTGACTGGCTTTCTCGGGCCGAACGGTGCCGGGAAGACGACGACGATGAGGATGATCCTCGGGCTTGATGCCCCTACCGCCGGCTCCGTGACCGTCAATGGCCGCTCATATGGGCGCTATCGGCGTCCGCTCCTGGAGGTCGGGGCGCTGCTAGACGCGTCCGCGGTCCACGCCGGACGCACCGCCGAGAACCATCTGCGATCCCTTGCGTTGAGCAACGGAATCGCCGCCGGACGAGTCGCGACCGTGCTCGACCAGGTCGGGCTGCGCACCGCAGCCCATCGGCGCGTCGGTGGATTCTCGCTCGGAATGAAGCAGCGACTTGGCATCGCCGCAGCGCTCTTAGGAGATCCCGGGGTTCTGATGTTCGATGAGCCGGTCAACGGTCTCGATCCGGAGGGAGTTCTCTGGATTCGCACCTTGCTGCGATCGCTCGCCGCCGAGGGTCGCACGGTCTTTCTCTCCAGCCACCTGATGAGCGAGATGGCTCTCACGGCCGACCGGTTGATCCTCATCGGGCGGGGTCGGCTGATCGCCGAAACCACGATGGAAGATCTCCTGAGAGGGTCGACGGACTCGACGGTGCGAGTCCGCACTCCCGACATCGACTCGCTGACTGAAGCGCTCCGCGCCCGGGGTGCGACGGTTACCCCTGACGGGGAATCGACCCTGGTCGTGACTGGGAGCAGCAGCGATGAGATCGGTGTGATCGCTCGCGCCACTGGGGCGACTCTGCAGGAACTGTCCGAGCGTCGCAGCTCCCTTGAGGAGCGTTACATGCAGCTCACGCAGGATTCGATCGAATATGCCGCGGACGACTCGCGTGCCGCGCAGGCCAACGGGAAGGTGTCGTCATGACCCGGCTCGCCGACACCACGACCGGCCCCGCGAGCGTTGCTTACGGCTGGCATCGTGGATTTCACAATGTGGTTCGTTCGGAGTTCGCCAAGTTCTTCACGATCCGCTCGACCTTCTGGATGCTCGCGGCCGCGATCGTGTTCAATATCGGACTCGCCGCAGTGTTGGCGGTCTTCGTCCCGGGTGCGCTCAGCGCCAAGGACATGGCTGCCATCGACCCGACACGACTGAGCCTGGGCGGCATTCACCTCTCCCAGGTCGCCTTCGGTGTCCTCGGCGTGCTGATCATCACCGGTGAGTACGGCACCGGTGCGATTCGCACCACCTTTGCCGCCATCCCGCAGCGGCGGAAGGTGCTCGCCGCCAAGGCGATCGTCTTCGCCACCACCACCCTCGTTCTCGGCATCGCCTCCAGCTTCGCCGCTTTCCTGGTCTTCCAGGCCTTCCTGTCAGACGATGGTCTGCGCACAACCCTCGCCGATCCCGAGGTCCTGCGCGCCGTGTTCGGCGGCGGTCTGTATGTCACCGTCCTCGGCCTGCTCGGCCTGGGTCTCGGCGCCATCATCCGCTCCAGCGCCGGGGCGATCGCCGCCTTGCTGGGCCTACTGTTCGTGCCCCCGCTACTGACCGGGCTGTTGCCGGCCACCTGGCAGGCGAACATCCGCCCATACGTGCCGATGGAGGCAGGCAGCCAGATCTTCATCGTCGTCAACCACGAACCGAACAGCCTCGACCCCTGGACCGGCTTCGCCCTGTTCGCCCTCTACGCGGCGATCGCCCTGACCATCGGATTCATCCTCATCCGTCGCCGAGACGCCTAGGCGCTACGAACCGGCTAGAAGAGAGGCCATCATGCTCACATTGACCTGCCAATCATGCGGCACCCCCATCACCGGCGGCACGCTGGAAGAGCTCACCGCCAACGTGCAGGCCCACGTGCAGACTCACGGGCACGCCCGCCCGATCCGCCCCGAACACATCGCCGCCCGCCTCAAGAGAGAACAGGCCAGGGGCGAATGGCACGGGAAGGGCGAACATGAACATCCGTGAGGTGCGGGACTACAGGTCGCGGCGGGCAGCATCGAGTCGTTCCGCTTCTGCTGGTGCGCAGTCATTCACGGCTTCTCGGGTGACCAGCAGCAGGGATGAGGCGGTAGCGGTCTCATCGTCGATGGGAAACCGGCCGACCGGGTAGCGTTTCGCGAACGAGATGATCGAGTCGACGTCCGCGGTGATGGTCTGAAGGTCCGGGGTGGGTTTGATGCATTCCGCTCCGATGTCGTGGAGCGCGTGATGGGCGACTTGTACGGCGGCAGGCGGGGCCGTACTGATCGGGCCGTAGGGGGTGGCGCCGACCCACAAGTTTTCCGATGCGGGCTCGTTGCTCCAGAGCAGCGGGACAAGGATCGCTCCGGCGAGGACCGGCGGGGCCAGGATTGCAAGGATCAGTGGCCATCGGGGGCGTGCGGCCTCAGGTGTCGCTCTCGTCATATCGGGAGCACTGTCCCGCTGATGAGATCCTGGAGGGAGTAGACGAGCGCGGTCCAGATGCCGGTGACCATGAGGACCCCAATCGCGATCATCGTGACGCCGCCGGCGACGTTGATGGTGCGGATGTGGCGGCGAAGGAAGGCGACCGCCCTGGTGGCCCAGCCGAGCCCGGCCGCGAGCACGAGGAACGGCAGGCCGAGTCCGAGGCAGTAGACCGCAGTGAGCAGGGCGCCGCGCAAGGCGGACCCGGTGTCGATGCTGAGGGCGGAGATCGCGGCGAGAGTGGGGCCGAGGCAGGGGGTCCATCCCAGGCCGAACACGATGCCGAGCAGCGGGGCGCCTGCCAGGCCGGTGCGGGGCGTGATCGGAAGCTTCGCGGTGCGCTGGAAGACGCTGAACGCGCCGATGAATACCAGCCCCATGACGATGACGACTCCGCCAAGAATCCGGATGAGCAAGTCCTGC
This sequence comes from Tetradesmus lagerheimii, assembly GCA_902809745.2. Taxonomy (NCBI): domain Eukaryota; kingdom Viridiplantae; phylum Chlorophyta; class Chlorophyceae; order Sphaeropleales; family Scenedesmaceae; genus Tetradesmus; species Tetradesmus lagerheimii. Next base: position 30,903 of record CADDIJ020000213.1, read on the forward strand.
CACTGGATCAACCAGCCGCCGAGCGATCCGAATGCTGCCCCGTATGCGATGAAGACCAGGGCGAAGCCGCCGATGAACAGGCTGACGCCGGCGACCGGTCGCCAGCGGGACCCAGTTGTGCTGGTGCCGGTGACGTAGCCGAGGTAGCCCGGCACGAGCGGAAGCACGCACGGCGACGCGAACGACACCAGGCCGGCGAGGAGGGCGAGCGGGATGGCGATCCACAGTTGCCCGTTGGCGATGACTCCGTTCATGGGGTCGTTCGTTCAGCGAGGGCCGCGTCGATCAGGGTGCCGAGCGTCAGCTGGGACGGGATGCGGCCGAGGATCCGGGACGCGGCTCGCCCTTGCCGGTCGAGCACGATTGTTGTGGGGACGGCGTTCGGGGCGATCCGACCGTGGAAGGCGAGCTGAACCGCTCCGCCCGCATTGTCCATGATCGACGGGTAGCTGATGCCGAAGTTCTTCGCGAACGAGCGCGCGGTCGGGGTGGTGTCGCGGACCTTGACGCCGACAAACACCACCCCCTTCGGGCTGTACTTCTTGTATAGCGCTTCCAGGTCGGGCGCTTCGGCACGGCAGGGCGGGCAGGCGGCGTACCAGAAGTTCACGACCACCACCGAGCCCTGCCAGTCGGTGGAGTTCGCGGTGCCGCCGGTGTCGAGCGTGCCGCTGAACACGATCGGTGCGCCCCGATGCGAGATGGGGATCTCGGTGATCGTGTTGTCGACGCTGGAGTCACCGGACACCACGGCGGTTTCCGCGCATCCGGTCAGGAGAACGATCGATAGCACGCCGGCGGCGAGCAGCGGGCCGCGGAGCCGGCCGATCACTTGTTCACCTTAAGCACGGTCCATGACTGGCCGGCGTCGTCGGTCAGCGCGATGCCGCGATCGTCGGCGACGTAGATCCGGCCGGCTGCGACGGCCAGCGTCTGAGCTGTCCCTGTCACGTGCTGACCGCGCACCCAGCTCTTCCCGGCAGCTTGCGACCAGATGCTGCCGTTCACGTCGACTCCGGCAAGGGCTTCCCTGTCGTCAGCCGCGATGAGGTACAGCCGGGGTGCCCTTGAATCGATCGTGAAACTCGCCCCCTCATCGCGGCTGATTGCCACACCGTCCGGAGTGGTCGCGTAGAGCAGCCCACCGACGGCGAGGATGTCCCGGGCAACGAGCGATGGGCCGTCCTCCCAGCTCATGCCGCCGTCGAGGCTGCGCATGATGCGTTGCGAACCCGGGTCGTAGCCGAACACGCGGGGGAGCCCACCGCCCGCGGTCATCACCGTGAGACCGTGGAAGTCGGTGGCCCCCGTCAGGGAGACGTTGCGCCAACTCTTCCCGAGATCCATGCTGGAGATGAGTCCCAGGTTGGGGCTGCCGAAGGTCCTCGGGGTCGTGGGTCCGGGATGCCCGGACGCGTACGCGACACCATCGGCGACGGTGAAGCCCATGGGATCGAAATCCAGACCACCGATCGGCCCCACCGCCGTCGTCGAGCCGGCGGCGCCGATCACGAGGCGGTAGAGACCGACATGGGTGCCGACGAGAAGCCCGCCTCCGCTCGGGTCGGCGACCAACTCATGGATATGCTCGAAATTCACAGCAGTCGTGGCCGGCGGCTGCGCGCTCGATCCAGCGGAGCAGCCGGCCAGCAGGGCTGCTGCAGCGAGAACGCTTGCTGTGCCGGACAGGATGGCGGTGATCCGTGTTCGTTTCATGATGCTCCAATCAGGCCGGGGCGCCGCTGCAGGCGGCTCCGGGCTCCGGTGTCTGGGGGCCTTGCTCGTACCTGGCGAGGAACTCCGCAAGGCGCTTGTCTGCGGCATCGGAGAGTTGCAGTTGCACGCCCCACGCTGAGGCGACGACCGGACTCGGAAGGTTCGCACGCGGTGAGAGGATCTCGTAACCCTGGTTCTCGGCCTGGTCGGTCAGTTGGAGAACTTGCGCCGCGGGAAGGGTCGGACTGTAGGTCACCCAGACCGCGCCGTGCTCGATGGAGTGAACGGCCCGACCCTCATCGACGGGCTGGGAGTAGATCCTGCAGTTCAAGAACGTCGCTGAGTGATCTCCTCCGACCGGAGGGTTCTGAGGGTAAGGGCCAGGCGTCGCCGCGTGATTCCGCGTCAAGTTCGCGAAAGTGCGCACCCCGTCGATCGGCTTACCGGCGGCGCTCTGGACCGCAGCCTTGTCCGCTTGCGCACCCACGAGCACGACCGTGGTCACCGCGATCAGCGCGGTCATGATGGCCGCGCCCGACCCATAGATGAGCAGCCGGCGCCGGCGCTCCAGCTTCCTGTGGTTCCGGATGGTTTCGGCTGCGGCAGCCTGGCGCGTCGCCATGCTGCTCTTTGTTCGGCCCATGGAGGGTATTCCTTCGGTAAGAAAATCGAGGTAGTGCGGGAAGAGAAAGGGAGAGGCAGCACGTCCGCGTGGACGAGACTCGACCGTGCTCGGGGCAGGCGTAGCGCCGGAATTTGCCGAAGGCTCTCTCGAAGAGCGACCCCACGGAGTTCGACTCCGAGCTGAGCAGCGCTACTCAGAGGGCACGTCCGCTGGGCACGGAGCGCTCGGCGAGAGAGTCAGGTTCGACTGATCGAGAGAACCTGGAGAGAGGGACGCGCCGGAGGAGCCAGCGCGCTGGCACTTGCGGCAAGAACTGGAGCGTCCTGCCGCGGCTCCTGCCGCGAGACGACGATGTGTGGGAGTGTGAACAGCACGACGGCGGCCAACACTGCGAGAACGCAGGCGGCGCCAAGCATTTCATGGGCGGGCCCACACATGATCGTGCAATCCGCTGACATCCCCCTGGTCATCCCCGGCATGTTGCCCATTTCGACCATCTGAATTGGTGACGCGATCGCCGCCGCCGGAGCCCCAGCCGGGGTGGTCGACGTGGATGCCGCGCGGACTTCGGTAGCGAACGGATGCATGGTGGTCACACTGGCCAAGATCATCGAGAGCGCGAAGATCACGATCAGCGGCCGCGTCCACCGGCTGACACCGCCACGGAGGTACGAGGTCACGTTGATCACTCGCGCGCTCCTTCTGCTCAGGCGAACCGAGTTCATCTTAACTGGTGTGTAGCGGGGCATCCTGGCAGCGTTGTGCGTGACCTTCTACATTATTTGCGGTCCATCCCTCCAGCGGAGTACTACCGGCAGCCTGTAGCGCCCGCAGATGTGCGACCGCGGCAGGAACATGCCACCGTCCTCTCGCCGCTCATGACACTCGATCGCATCAACGAGCCTGACTCACAGGGGGATGCTGCACCCCGTCAGGAGTGGAGTAGATTCGGCTGGCCAGATCGGTGGTGCGGCCGTCGTTAGGGAAGAGATCCTCCTCGTCGAGCGTGACGGTGGGCGATCCGAGAACGGGACCCGCGCGCGACGCACAAAACCGCCACTGCTGCTGCTGCCTGCCAATGCCAGTGACCCTCGACTCGGCGCAGGCTTCCTTCGCGGGTGTCAGAGGTTTTGATCTGTCGGCGAAATGTCGGCGCGAAGCCGTCTCGATGGCCCTCGAGGCAGGTCGAGGAATGCGATAGACTTTATGAACAGCACAACAAGCCAAGTCGAGAAACCTCGACTTGATCAGGTTTTTTGCGAGGCGCTTCCCTTCGCGGGGAGGTAACGGCGCGGGGTGGAGCAGTTCGGTAGCTCGCTGGGCTCATAACCCAGAGGTCGCAGGTTCAAATCCTGTCCCCGCAACGAGAAGAAACGCAGATCAGAAGCCGCTTCCGGAGAAATCCGGAGGCGGCTTCTGGCGTTTCACGGGGCGTTGACGACAGACCTCACGACCCCGCCTGAGGCGACGATTCGAATCCCGGGGCGAGCGCATGAAGCCCGGTCAGAGTCGGGTCGGAGCGGTGGACAGAGGCTGGCGCGTGCGCGGTTCAGGACCTTTGGCACTCTTCACCGACGTTCCACGGGCGTCAGCTTGTCTCACTCGATGTTTCGGTGCGCGCTGCCGCGGACCCTGGTTGCTCATGAGAGGCTTCGACATGAAAGGGACCAACAATGCCCGAGTCCGATCGGGAAGTCACCGTGCACCAGATCGCCCAACGATTGGCCCATCGTTTCCCGGCGGCGACATCCCGTCATGTGAGTGACATCGTGGCTGAAGAATACGACCTACTGGCCGAGAGCCCGATTCGTATCTAGGTCCCCAACTTGGTGGAGCACGAAGCTCGCGAACGACTACGCGAGAGTCGTTGACGCCTCAGACGCGCTCACGGTGACCGGTTCGCCCGTCGTGACCTCCCTCCTCCAGCAGGGTCTCGACGAGACTCCACGATGTCGGCAACTCCGACCCCGTGGACGTCCACGTGACGAACCGACTCGACGCCATCCACTCCACGGTCCGGTCGATGACCACGCCATGGGCTGGGCCTCCGACGAACCGACGGAGTTCCGCATCGGACTTCCAGGCGCTGAGGGTCCAGAGCGAACTGTTCACCGCGTTCGCTCGAAGGCTGTAGCCGACCAGGCCGGGTGTCGCCGTGAAGCTGGAGATGAGGGTCGCCGCGGCCGAGAAAATCTGCGGCATCCGGCCTCGGCTCGTCACGCCGAAACGGGTTGCGATGACCACATATTCGCCGTCTGGCTCCGTCTGAGTGATGGGTACCCAGGAGATCGCCATGCCTCGCTCAGGCCCCGTCTCCGAGCGACACCACGAGCTTCGCGGCCGAGACGCCGTGCCGCTGCCGGTCCATGGCGGCCTGGATATCGCCGAGCCCGTGCCCGACGACAGTCGGCTTCGGGGTCGCGATGTAGCGGCCTTCGGCCAGCGCGGCGGGCAGGAAGTCCCGGAAGATCGCGTTGCTGACTTCGGTGTTCTTGATCGAGGATCCGAAGATATAGCTGAGGCCGACACCGTTCGGTCGCGCCGATGCCTGCAGCGCGATATTCGATGCGATCAGTCTGCGAGTCACTCGTGCCCGTTCGAAGCGGCTCTGCGACTCCTCGCCGAGTGTCTCGAACGACACCGGGGGAGTCGCGATCGCGACGAACTTCTTGCCCGTGGCCTTGGCGACGATCTTCACGCAGGCCGGAGCGCCGGTGGTGCCGAAGGAGATGGCGCCGGCGACGGTGCGACTCTCGAGCGCGGCGATGATGTCGGTGATCACGGTCGGACTGTTGTAGTCGAAGACGAGGCTCGCTCCGAGCGACGTGACGTAGTCGAAGTTGCGGGGCGACGCCGTCGTGATCACCTCGTACCCGGCCGCGACGGCGAGCTGAATCGCGTTGCTGCCGACGCTGGTGGAACCGCCCCAGACCAGCACCGTCTGTCCAGTGGGTTTTGCCGCTTTCGAGGGGAGCTGGAGTCCGAGACCCGACTTCTCGAAGAGTCCGGCGGACGCGGTTGAAACAGCGAGCGGAAGGACCGAGGCGGCTTCATAGGACATCTTCTCGGGGATCGGCGAGGCGAGCCTCTCGAGCGCGACCGTGTAGTTCTGGAACGCGCCCTCGGCCCCGGTGTTCGTGTCCTTGTCGGTTCCGACCGCCATCGCGAAGACGCGGTCTCCGACCTTGAACCGAGTCACGGCGCTTCCGACCTCGACGACCTCGCCGGCAACATCGGCCCCGAGCACGTTCGGGTACTTCAGCCATCCATACGTGAGGTTGCCCTCGACCTGGATGATCCAGTCGAGCGGGTTGATCGCGACCACGTGGTTGCGCACGACGATCTGGTCGGAGGCCGGCTTCGTGTACGGCGCCTCGGCGACCTGCAGTCTGCCGTGCTTGCTGGTGATCCAGGCGGCGGTGTTGATGGGTTGATTCGTCATGGGATGTCCCTTCCGTGAGAGCTGATTGCACTCGGTGTATTCACAATGTTGCACATCATTGCACTTAGTGCAATAGCAATCTAGAATCGGGGCATGGGACGTTGGCAACCACACGGAATGGAGCGGCTGCAAGAGGCCGCGATCACGCTCTTCCAGGAGCGCGGCTATGCCGACGTCACGATCGCCGACATCGCCGAACGTGCCGGGCTCACGAAGCGCAGCTTCTTCAATCACTTCCCCGATAAGCGGGAAGTCCTTTTCGCTGGAGCGGCAGAGTTGGAAGCGGAAGTCCGCCGACATCTCGACGAAGCCACCGACGAGGATGCTCCGATGGATCTCGCCATTGCCGCTCTGACTCTCGCGGGCGCGGACCTGTCGAGATATGGCGAGTTCACCACGATCCGTCGCGACATCATCGCCTCCGCAACGGAGTTGCAGGAACGCAGCCTGATCAAGCTGTCGATGCTGTCGAGCGTGGTCCAGTCCGGGCTGCGCGCTCGAGGAGTCGATCCGGGCACGGCGGCCTTCGTCTCTGATGCGGCCGTGACGATCTTCAATGTCGCTTACGACTCCTGGGGCGAGCATCCTTCCGCTGACTTCGCGACGCTCATGCAGCGGTACCTCACCGAGTTTCGTGCGGCGACCGCGGCGCCTTCGACAGAACGGGCAGCTGACCGACTCGGGCGGTCGTGATCGCCGACCCGCACTGCGGGCGCGTCCTCATCCGCCACGGCAGGCGGCTCCGGTCGTCAACCGCAATCCTTCCTTCGAGGTCGAGCCGAAGCGCCGAGCGCCGTCCGATTTCGCCCGCGCGTGCGGACCTCCGGCGGCGCTCACGAAAACCGCCGGCGGATCGGCAGGGAACGTCGCGAGGGACCTCCCGTCAGCGGATCGGCCGGGGGCGGTCCGGGGTCAGGTCGTCGCACGGCAGTGACACATGCCAGGTGATCGTCTCCGCGATCAGCACGCGGGAGTCGTCGGGCAGTGCCCTGCACTCCTTGGTCGCCGCGCTGAGCTGGGGCTGCCAGGCGGGTCCGGCCGAGCGGCGCGTGTCTTGCGGAACGAACTGCATCAGCAGTGAGCCGGCGAGCGCGACGCAGAGGATCACGAGTGCCGGCATCGCGAGCAGCGCGGCAGCTGACGGCCGATGTCGCCGGGTCATCGCGACGGCGAGCGCCAGGATGGGGATCGCGGCGAGCATCATCGACGGCACGACGCCGTATCGCACGAGCCAGAGCCCGACCAGCCCGCTGTGACTCAGCGCCGCGTAATCGTAGAACGGGTGCGGGTTGGCGACGACCGACGCGACGTAGATCAGCACCGACCCGGCCGCGAGGGCGATCGCGACCTGCCGCTCGCGAAGGCTGCCCCGTCGCAGCACGAACAGCAACGCGCCGGTCAGCGGGATCACCAGCAGAATCCCCACCAGCGGACCCGTCGCCGCCACCACGGGGCCGATCGACAGCTGCGGCACCGCGAGCGGCATCACCGCGTTGATCAGGTAGCCGTACGCGATCGAGAGCGGACTGTCCTGCGGCGAACCGGAACCGCCCCGAGGGAACACGACGGCCACCACGAGCTGCGCCACGACGCCGACCACGAGGGCGGCCCGCACGGGCCAGCGTCTCCGATCGCGGAGGCGGATCAGCAGTAGGGGAAGCAGGAAGAGACTCTGCACCTCGGTGAGTGCTCCCAGCAGAGCGACGATCGACAGACCGACGGTCTCGCGCCGACCTCGGGGGCGCGCCAGCGCGATCCAGAACAGAGCGAAGAGGAAGAGCGAGTGCAGGTTGGCCGCGTTGCCCAAGACCTCCCGGGGCGCCAGGGGCGCGAGCACGACCAGCGAGGCGAGCGCGATCCGGGCCGGCAGCCAGCGCACCAGCGCGCGCGTCGCCACGAAGACGGCGCCGGCGAGGATGCCGGCCACCAGGCAGGCCCCCGCCGTCATCCCGAGCGCCCAGTCGGCGAGCGGCAGCCACGAGACGACCGCCGACGCGATCAGACGCGGAACGGTGTGCAGATAGCCCGCGTAGGGGATGAACAGCGACGCGAGCGGACCGTGGTCGATGGCGCCCTGCAGGAAGTTGCGTCCGTCCTCGGCCCAGAGTGTGTCGCGGGCGATCGCTGGAAGACGCAGCCAGGCCGCCAGCGCAGCCAGTGCTGAAATGACGATGACGAGGAGCGTCGGGTGCGAGCTCAGCCGCGCCCACCGCGACGCGGGAGCAGCGCTGCGAGAGCTCTGGTCGGGCGCGAGAATCGTCACCGATCCACCGTGTCACGCAGTATCGAGAGCGAGCCTCGAAACGGCCTGAGGGTGTTCTCAGCGAGGGGTCACGCGTCGAGGGCGCCTGTCAGGTCGTCGACCAGGTCGTCGATGTGCTCGATACCCACCGACACCCGCACCAGCCCCTCGGGGATCGTGGTCGCCTCGCCCGACCAGCGGCGTCGGCGCTCCAGCGTGGTCTCGACTCCGCCGAGACTGGTGGCGTGCCGGGCCAGGCGGACGCCTCGGACGAATGTGTCGGCGGCAGCGGCATCCTCGAGTACCAGCGAGATGATGGCGCCGAACCCCGGGTACCGCACCTCCACCAGGCCAGGATGCTCGGCCAACCGCTCGACCAGAGCGCGGGCGTTCGACTGCGCGCGTTCGACCCGCAGCGCCAGCGTGCGAAGCCCGCGGAGCGCGAGGAAGACCTCCATCGGCCCCGGAGTCGCGCCCTGGATCGAGCGGAACCCGGTCAGCTGCCCCAGACGGTCGGGCTCACGAGTGATCACGGCGCCGAGCACGACGTCGCTGTGACCGGAGATGAACTTGGTCGCGGAGTGCACGACGATGTCGGCGCCCAGCTCAAGAGGCCGCTGCAGGATCGGCGTCGCGAAGGTGTTGTCGACGACCAGAACGGCTCCGACCTCGTGTGCGACGCGAGCGATCTGCTCGATGTCGACGACCTCCAGGGCGGGGTTGGTCGGCGACTCGATCCAGACCATGGATGCCGTGCGAACCGTCGCGAGAAGCGCCGCCGTGTCGTGCGCGCTCACCAGCACGCGCCGCACCTGTCCGAGCTCATCGAGCCGCGCGAGCTGCGTCTGCGTGCCGAGGTAGGAGTGCTCGAGCGCCACGACCGTTCCGCCCGGCTCGACCTGGTCGAGCACCGCGGCGGTGGCCGCGAGGCCGGAGGCGAAGACCCGGCACGTGCCGCCCTCGAGCGCGCCCAGGGCGTCTTCGAAAGCCGTCCAGCTCGGGTTGCCGAAGCGGCCGTACTCGAGCTCCCCGCCGGCGGTGTAGGTCGACGCGAAGACCGGCGGCACGTTCAGCGGTTGATCCGGTGCGGCCGGCGGGCGACCGACCGAGACGGCGAGGGTCTCGGGGTGCGGGCGGCGTGCGGATGAGGCGGGCGGCGGGGTGGTCACCGCTCCAGCCTAGAGAGAGTCGGACGGGTGACCACCGCGGCTCGTAGGCTGAGCGCATGGCCGATGCAGGCATCCACTCGTCTCTCGCGGGCGACCCCGTGGCGATCGCGGTCGCCCAGTTCGCGCCCGGCGCCGACACCGACGACAACCTCGAGCGGATGTCGCGGCTGGCCGGCGATGCCGCCAACCGGGGCGCGTTGCTGGTCGTGTTCCCCGAATACTCGAGCTACTTCACCGCGGCGATGGACGCGAGCTGGCGCGAGCACGCGCAGACCCTGCATGGACCGTTCGTGCGGGCGTTGGCGCAGCTGGCGAGCGAGCTCGGCATCCACCTCGTCGCCGGGATGGCCGAGCGGCTGCCCGACCACGACGACGGAACGGTTCAGACCCGGGTCGCCAACACGCTGGTGGCGCTCGACCCGCACGGAGAACTCGTCGCGCACTATCGCAAACTCCACCTCTACGACGCGTTCGGTCAGAGCGAGAGCGACTGGATCGTTCCGGGCCCCATCGTGGAGCCCGCCACCTTCGCCTTCGGGGGTTTCACGGTGGGGCTGCAGACGTGTTACGACCTTCGATTCCCCGAGGTGACCCGGCGTCTGGTCGATGCCGGGGCCGATCTCATCCTGCTGCCCAGCGAGTGGGTGCGCGGCCCTCTCAAAGAGGCGCACTGGCGCACCCTGATCACGGCTCGCGCCATCGAGAACACCGTCTACGTGGCCGCCGCCGACCATGCGCCGCCGGTCGGTGCGGGCAACAGCATGATCGTGGACCCGATGGGGGTCGAACTCGCCACGATCGGCGAGGCCAGCGATACGGCCGTCGCCTGGATCTCGCCGGCGCGCGTCAGCGAGGTGCGCAAAGTGAACCCTGCTCTGCAGCTGCGGCGATTTCGGGTGGCGCCGCGTTAGAAGGGTGGTGGGTCGGCGGTGTGGGTGTGGCCGGTGGGGCTGACCCAGGTCGTGAGGCCGGTCGGGGTGCGGTGCACGGTCCAGCGGCTTTCGTGTTTGAGCCGGTGGTGGTGTCGGCAGAGGTGGGCGAGGTTGCTCGCTCGGGTGGTGCCGCCGTGGGCCCAGGCGGTGGTGTGGTCGAGGTCGCACTGTTTCGCGGGGCGGCCGCAGCCGGGGAAGGTGCAGTGCTGATCGCGGAGCTGGGTCCACCGTTTCAGGTCGGCGGGCACCCGGTAACTGCTCTGATCGATGTCGAGGACGGTGCCCGTGATCGGGTGGGTCAGGATCCGCTGGAACGAGGGCGCGTCGGCGGCGAGACGTCTCGCGGTGTCGGGATCGATGGGCCCGTACCCGTCGAGGGTCGCGGGGAGCTCCTCCACACCTAGGAGGGTGAGGACCGGGACGGTGACCGCGACGGTCACCCCCACCTCGGGCACCCCCACTGAGCCGGCCCCGGCACCGGTGAGCAGGTCGCCCATGATGTCGGCGCGCAGTTGGGCGAGGGTGCGGGTCTCGTCCGGTGCCGCCGCCAGCGACGCGGCAGCGGCATCCAGACGTGCCATCGCCTGCACGCCCACCTCGGCGGGCAGGTGCGCACTCAGCCAACACATGCCGTCCCGGTCGGCCTCGAACCACACCCGCCGCGCGGTGCGCGCCAGCGTGTGTCGCTCGGTCAGCGACTGCGGGTTCAGCTGATCCCGCACCCGGCGGGCCTTCTCCCGAAACCGCGGCGTCGACAGGGTCCGGGCCGCCTCGACCAGGGCCGCATCGAACGCACCACACACCTCGACCGGCAACGTCGCCGCCAACTCGGCGATCACCGTCGCGTTACCCAGCGAGACCTCACCCTCACAGAACCACGCCCAGACCGACCGGGTCCGACTTCGCAGATCAGCCGCCCGCATCGCCTGAACACGGATCGTGTTCTCGGTCTGCCGGAGGCGCACCGCGAGGTCAGCGATCGCGACCCGCTCGGCGAACTCCACACGGTCGGTCGCGACATGGTGCAGTGCATCGCCGAGGAACAGCTCGGGGTGATCGTGCGCCTCCTGCAGGGTGGCCAGGATCGCGTCCCACTGCAGAGCCGCATCCTTATTCACACACAGCTGGGCGAACTCGGCGCGCGCGATCGCGAACTCCAAGCGCATCTCGGCAGGAGAGCCATACTGCCCTCTGACCAGGAGTTCTTCCATAACGGCAGTCAAGCAGCCACCACCGACATCGCGGCGAGCGGGCCGGAGGCGGCTCGGCCGGGTCAGTTGTCGGCGAGGCCCGACGCGTACTCCATGAAGACGCGCTTGCCCGCCGTGGTGTCGACGACATCCGTGTCGGCCGTGCGATGCAGCATCACCGTCAGGCCGTTGATCAGGTGGTCGAGCTCCGCGTGCGGCGCCATCAAGGCGGCCCCCGCCGAGACGGCGGCGATGACCGCCGAGAGCGACTGCGAGTCGATGTCGTGGCGCACCATCCCCGCGTCCTTCATCATGTCGATGAACTCGCTGCGCACGCCGATCTGCGGCATGTAATCGAAACCGTATGCCTCGCGCATGATGCGGTTGAGTCCGCTCGGATCGGTCAGATAGAGCGCGCGAGCCAGTTCGCTTTCATGGATCGCTCCGATCGTGTGCCCGTAGATGTGCGAGAGCAGGCCACCGAGGGGATCCCGATCCATGTGGTCGACGATCCGGTGGAACACATTGCGATACTCACGGTTCAACATCGCGACGAACAACTGGCCGGGTGAGTTGAAGAGCCGCAGCAACTCGGTCTCGCCGATCCCCGATCGCTCTGCGATGGCACGCAGGCTGGCGGAATCGAAGCCGTCGTTCAGGACGATGGCAGAGGCGGCATCGAGCACGACGTCGATGTCAACAGGCTGGGCCACAGGCACTCACAGGAAGGATCGGGTGGGGCAGTCAGGATCGGGTTCCTGCCAGCTTAGGGGGGACGGGACGACCGGTCTGTCCACCACCACGCCGGGGCGTGTCCGGGATCAGCGTTTCAGCTCGGCCAGCTGTGCCGAAGCGCGCTCGAGAACGTCCGCCCGTTTGCAGAACGCGAAGCGCACCAGAGAGCGGTACCCGTCGTGACGTTCCGGGCGAACGAAGGCGGTGAGGGGGATGCCGACGACGCCGGCCAGCTCGGGAAGCCGCCGGCAGAAAGCGACCGCGTCATCGAATCCGAGGGGAGCCGCGTCGGCGATCACGAAATAGGAGCCGTCGGGTCGGCTCACCTCGAACCCCGCGCGGCGCAGCCCGGTGCTCAGCAGGTCGCGCTTGGCGGAGAGGGCGGCCGCGGCATCCAGGTAAAAGGCGTCGGGCAGTCCCAGCCCGAGGGCGATCGCGGGTTGGAAGGGCGAGCCGTTGACGTAGGTGAGGAACTGCTTCACCGCGATGATCGCGTCCAGAAGCTCGGCAGGGGCGACGATCCACCCGATCTTCCACCCGGTGGCGCTGAAGGTCTTGCCGCCGCTCGAGATCGTGATCGTGCGCTCGCGCGCGCCCGGCAGGGTCGAGATCGGGATGTGCTCGACTCCGAAAACGAGGTGCTCGTAGACCTCGTCGGTGACGATGAGTGCGTCGTGCTCGTGCGCCAGCTCGACGACGAGTTCGAGCGTTTCGCGGTCGAGCACCGTGCCGGTCGGGTTGTGGGGGGAGTTGATCAGGATGATGCGGGTGCGATCGGTGACCGCGTCGCGCAGCTCGTCGAGGTCGGGTCGGAAGGCGGGGGCGCGGAGCGGCACCGTCACCTGCACGCCGCCGGCCAGCGCGATCATCGCGGCGTAGGAGTCGTAGAACGGTTCCAGGGTGACGACCTCGTCGCCCTGCTCGACCAGGGCGAGAAGGGTGGCCGCGATCGCCTCGGTCGCGCCCGCCGTCACCAGCACCTCGCGGTCGGCGTCGATCGTCAGGCCGTAGAAGCGGTGCTGGTGGGTGGCGATCGCCTGGCGGAGCTCCCGGATGCCGCGGCCGGGTGGGTACTGATTGCTGCCGGCGTCGATGGCGCGCTTGGCGGCATCCAAGACCGCCTGCGGACCGTCCTCGTCAGGGAAGCCCTGCCCCAGGTTGATCGCCCCGGTGCTGACGGCGAGGGCCGACATCTCGCCGAAGATCGTCGGGCGCAGCTCGCCCTCATCGCTCAACAGCATCGCCCCGCGGGCGGCGCGAGCCCAGGCTCCGGAAACGGTCATGGCTCAACGGTAGGGGGTGGGCGCGGGGAGGGTCGACCCGACCCGGGGTGGCTCGGGGGTGTGGAAATCGAGCGACGCGGACAGGTGGTGTGCCTTACCGTCGTGGGTATGCGCGTCAGTCGAGGAGTCGTCATGGCCGTCGCGGCGGCGATCGTCGTCACCGGGCTGGCCGGGTGCGCTCCCGACAGTCCGACGCCCGATCGCTCGCCGAGCGCCACAGCGACGCCGGTGTTCGCGTCGGATGCGGAGGCGCTGACGGCAGCGGAGGCGGCGTATGCGGCGTATCTGAAGGTGTCCGACGAGATCGCGCACGATGGCGGCGCCAATCCGGAGCGGTTATCTGAAGTCGCGACCGGGCAAATCGAGAAAGACGATCTGGCCGGTTTTCAGGAGTTTCGGAAGAACGGCTGGCACTCGTCTGGGGCAAGTCAGCTCAAATCGGCCCGCCTGCAATTCATTGATTCGCGTGGGGGCGTCGCCTCCGCCCAAGCTGTGTCCGTATACCTTTGCGAAGACATCTCGGGCGTGGACGTCCTGGACGATTTGGGAAACTCCGTCGTTTCAACATCGCGTCCCGCGTATCAATCGTTTCAGGTTGCCTTCAACTTGGTCGCGGGTGTCCTTATCCCGTCAGACCGCGAGCCCTGGCCGGACAGTTCACTATGCGACTAATCCTCGCGGCGATTCTCACGTGCATTCTGATCACAACGGCGGCCTCCGCCTACGGGCAAAGGCTCGAATGCGGCAGGACCCAGGTACTCACAACTGGCTGCGCGAGCGTCGACGCGAGCAATGACGGCACCCAGGTCACCCTGAACGGCAGCGCGACGACGCCGGGCAGCGGATCGCCAGGTACCGGCGGTACCCGCTCCTCGGCCGGCGCTGGCGTCGGTTCGAGCAACCCCGCTGACGCGCCGCTGAACTGCACCGTGGTGGGCACCAAGTGCCGGGGCGGCACGGTCGGCAAGGGGTCGTCCGCGACTCCTGCTC